>CAODLS011826977.1:0-24788 GCA_948243855.1 Flueggea neowawraea | reverse complement strand
GATTATCCTCAAGATCAAATCGAACTTAGCCAGAAAGATACAATATTCCTTGTCAGAAATGAGCGGAATATTACATTTTCGGTCAACATTTTGTTTTGGGACACCCAGCTACGGGGTAGCATAGTTTTGATACACGCATGTTGTATCAATTGTCTGTGTGGCTATACTTTGTGCTTAAGTGGCCTATACCTGCCTTAGTGGCTATATTATATTATGGTGTCTGAGTGGCTAATCTTCGCCTAAGTGGATATTATCGAGTCTGGATGACTCGATATATGTGATTCTGGTCCCGCTAAACTTGATAGTTTTCTTTGACAATATTTTGCAAAAATAAAAGTGAATTTTGAAAATACTTTGAAGGAAAAGTATTTTGGCTATTTTGAATTTTGGGAATTTAAGATTTAATTTATTTATTAAATCAATTCGGTTGATTGTTTGTCGTCTGCCTTATTTGCGAAGAATTTCAAAATGGTTTTCGAAACCATTATTACTTTATATATAGTGTGTATATGTATCTACACTTATATCTGCATGTGGTATGTTTTGAAACATTTTCAAAAAAGTCTTTGTGAGGCACGTATGAGACGCTTTGGATTGTTGTCTCTCACTGGGTTTGACCCCCTTCCTTTTCCTTGTTTTCTTTTTACCTCATTTTCTAGGTATACTTGATAGCAGACATTCGATTTTTCCGTGCTCAGTGAGGTACCTTGGTCTTCAATGAGTGCCTTGTTGTTCGGGCCCGATTTTCAGTTCTGTTAGATGCTCCACATTGAGTGGTGGGTTATGGCCTTGTATTTTATTTTTATAATGATTAAATTGTTTTTAATTATAAATATTTGTTCAGTATTTGAAAATGAGGCTATATAAATTTAGTATTCGGGAATATTATTTTCTCTAAAGCTTATTATTTGTAAAATATTTTAACATGACTAATAAGTCGTCTAATAAATTGAATTTGGGTATGTGTTTCTGTACTCCGAGGCTTGTGCGAGATGGACCGAGCTTTCACAGACAGTCTGCCTTGTACGCTAGTCATGGTCCGAAAACGGGTTGTGACACTCTCTCTCTTGCTTCTCTTTCAATTCTTGCCCTAATTCAAGGTAAATCTCTCATTTTTTTCCCTTTTCTTCTTCCTGTTCATGATTTTTTTAATGTGAGTTTGTTGGGCGTTGTGTGGAGGATGAATTTAAAACTAGGGTTTGGATTTGATGCTTGATTTTAATGGATTTGAGATGGTTTTTGAGGGATAATGCTAGAATTGGAATAGGAATAGTGTGGGTTTTGTTTAGTTGTGTGAAATATACTTTTTTTTTTTTGTGTTGGGTTTATTTATGTCTAAATTTTTTAAGGTAATATTGGGTGGATTGATGATGATTTTGAGTTGGATTTTGTTTTATCTTGAAGGAATAGATAGATTTAAGTGGGTCTATGATTGGCTTTGGAGATTGAAGATATTGATGTAGTTGGGGTCTTTAATTGATAGAATAAATTTATGTTTTGATGATTTATTGATTATTTCGTAAAATTGATGAATGATTTTTATGAATAAAAATAATTAGGTGATGATTTAAGTGATTCAGAATGATGAGTGTCGGTTTGAATGAATTTTGTGACATTTTTTAGTAGATTTGTATTGCAAGGAATAAATTGCAATTTTCCAAAAGTTCAAGGTTTGATTTTTAATTTTAGATTAATTGAAGGGATGATTAGTAAATTTTGAAAAGTTTAAGGAATGGTTTATAAATTCTGAAAGCTTATGAGCTAATCTATAATTTGCCAATGTCTGAGGAGACCAAATTGTAATTTGGTAAAAGTTGAGGGACTAAACTAAAATTTTTTGAGATTCCCGATTTTTGATGAGAGAGTTAGATATTTGATCACAATAGGATTTTCAACATCGTTAAGGTTTGGGTTGTACCTGTATTTCAAGGATTTATTTATTTGCCACAGTGTCGTATTTGACTCCGATATGATCTATCTATTTTTAGTTTCATCTGATATTCGATGTAACCAACCATCCATCAGCAGTGCATGTCAAGATTATTTGGCTCGTCATCTAGGTGAGTGGGATGTCATCTCTAGACAAATAGGTTGTATCTTTTTGAAATTATATGTTTTTGCTAAGCTCAGACTTTTCCATGTAATTCGGACTAAGTAAAGGTTTGGTGATCATAAAATTTAACTTATGTGAAACTTTGTAATAAGAAAATCCATTTTGAAATATTTGATATATTTTCTGCAATTAATAGAATGTATGAACTTAGGTATATTTTTATGAAATGATTTTCTATTGCGTGTCGTCTGCAATATATATGTATATATCTGTACTTAGTAGGTTAAGATATGTTCGGTAAATATTTGCCTATTTCGTATGCTTGTCTGCTTCATATGCTTGGCTATATGCCCTTCCGTTAAATATATGTCTATTATAAATTTTGTGACAATAAATTAGTACTCGGAATGATATATTATATGTTATAATATGTTCATCTATTTAACTAGAATATATTTATTTGATGATTCCAATCAGTATTCATTATTTGTCTATTCTGCATGAACGTCTACTAAGAATCTATCTGTATGTTCCGTTTGACTCGGGACACCTTAGCTATAGGGAAATATAACCTTTGGTATACCAATGCTCTGTGAAGGGCTAGTTACCGAGGTCAGTGGTAACCTATGTGTTCAGTCAGACACATAGATCAGCAGGTAGTGGTCCATATCTCAAGTGGTAGTGGTTTACATCTCTAATTCTTTTTGCTTCTGGTGGCTATAGCTCACATATGATTCTGTATCCGTTTGACTTCTGATTCTATTTCTGATTTTGGTCCCTTCCCTGATTATTCTAATATGATATGATTAAAGTTCGGATAAAATAAATTTAGGAAGTATGTATTATTACTGATTCCTCTGTAGTACATTGTATTATGGTCTGGATATCTTGCTGGAGCCCGTAAGCTGCAGTGCTCATAGATATGCTCTTTGATCAGTTTTGTTAGTTTTAGTTTTGAGATCCTTAGGGTGAAAGAGTACTATTTTAGTCCCTACGACTGTCAGTTGTTTGGTCTTTTGAGCCAGGTATTGTTTAGGCTCTTAGGGTTGCTAGTTTATGTTTGATCTGATCTTGTCAGCGTAGTTTCAATATAAAACAGACGTATGATCAGTGATTATCATATATGTTTAGTTATGTAACTGATAGAAAGATAACGAATATATGAAATTTATTATCATCAGAAAAATATGGATTTTGTGTAAATTGCTTGCCGTAAGCTTGCCTATTTTTCCAATATATTAAATTGTTATGCTTGATTGCATGTTATTTGTCATCTATGCGAAATGTTTTTGAAATGAATTTTCTGAACTACTATTCGTATGTATATGAGTGTATACTAATAGTAAACGGTAATATATGTGCATGTGGTATTTTTGAAAAATATTTTCAAAACAGTTTATGTAAGGTCCCTGAGACATTCTAGTGTTGTCCCTCACGGAGTTATACTCACCTCCTTCCTTTAACATTTTAGGTGATTTTGTTGATAGCATTCATTCAGTATTCCACGCTCAATGAGGCATTTTAGAAGTAGCAGTGAGTGCCCTTTGTCCATGCCCTAGTACATTAGCTTAGTAGATGCTCCATACCAGGTTACTTGTGGGTCTATATTTGTATATGAATATTTTGGTTGAGTAGATTTGCTTTAAAATATATCGTTAATATTTAGACTTAATTATGTTTTATTATTCAGTAATGTTATTTTTTAAATTATATTTGTAAAGGACATATTTGTTTATTATCGTTTAATAATTATTGGTAAAAGATATGGGTAGTAAGTTCTGATTATCCTCTGGTTTTATATCAATGGCATGTATGGGATGGGATGGGATGGGCTAGGTCTCTGGTTGCATTCACCTCGTACGCTGGTTATGGTCTGATATCGAGTTGTGACAACAATGACAGTGTCTATTTGGTGAATTCACGAATATTTAACTCAAAAAACATCATATTAGTTTATACCAAACCAATATTCCATCAGAAACCAATAGTTTATATACCTTTTTCTTGATATTTTTTCAATGTTTATTTATCATTCAACATTATAGAAAATAAAATTAACGTTGTTTTAATAGAAATCAATAATGAACAGTATTTTTAATGTAATTTTTATGCACCAGTTAATAATTGAGAAGGTATATTTGACCAAAAAGAAAAGGATTGGAAAGATATAAGGTAATACCATTGATATAAAATATAAGATTGAAAAGGTCATGATAGAACTGCAACCTTTATTTCTTCGACAGAAGGAGATAATACCATTGATGAAATTGAGCAATTCCAAGAAGCAAGATGAGTATCAGCACCAGAAGCAACATGGAGACTATTTGAATTTTAAATGAACCATATGTATCCAACAATAAAAAATTTACATCTTTATCTTCCCAACCAACAAATAGTACCATATGCAGAAGATATAGATTTAAGAGATATTATTAACTTAGAAAATATGAAAAGAACAATATTAACTAATTTTTTAATGTATGCGCTATAGATTGACAAGGTAATAGATTGCTATACAGAGAGTTTCATGAATATTTTGTGTGGAACCAAGCCACTAGAAGGTGGATGAGAAGAAAAAAGGGAAAAGTGCTTGGAAGAATTTATGGAGCAAATCCAGTAGAAGGTGAAAGTTATTATTTACAACTATTTTTAAATCATGTTAGATCTCCAAAATATTTGTAGAGTTGTTAACAGTGGACATAATTGTTGAATCAATAGTGATTCACATTTAGATCTTCTTACGTTTTAATGATGAACAAAAATTGGTAATAAAGCTAGCGAAGTGCAATACTCAATGGGATGGTCAAAGAATGGATTTTTTGGAGTAAAACAAGTATTACTCGAGCAAGATTCATAATCACTCAATTAAAACAAGTTCCAGAAGCATAAGGAAGTGAAGCTTTCACTCAAGCAAAATGTAATTCACTCGAGTAAGTAGAAAACTTAGAAACATCACTAGAGGAGGACTTACTCGAGTAAGAAATAAAGTTACTCAAAAGAATCAGGTGTGAATCAGGTCAAAAAATACATTCACTCGAGTAAAAAAATGTTACTCGAGTAAGTCATAGATGGCAAGAAATCAAGCATCAATCAAATATCAAATGCACTCAACGGCTAAATTGTCAACCCCAATGGTCTTATGGGCAAGAAAGGCTATAAATACATGAAGAAAATGCAGAGACTGCATGGATAATCATGTTCTTTCAAGTCCCCATATTTAGATCAATCCATCAACCCCAAAAAACCAAAACCAAGCTAGAGAGAAGTGCATGATCATCAAGCAAACACATGTACTCTTAGCATAGAGGTTTCATTGTAAACCTTTTGTATACACCTTGGATATGGGAAAGGTTTGTTGTGAGCCTTAGAAAACAACATTGTAAGGGCTTTAAAGGTGTGAGCCTGGGGAGAAATCAACCTTGGCTAGGCTTTTAAGGTGTGAGCCTGTGAGAGAATCAACTTTGAGTTCTCACTTAGCTTGAAAGTGAAGGTGGCTTTGTAGATGTTGAGCAGGGAATCAACTTAGTTGTAGTTGGCCTTCTTGGATTGAGCCGTAATCAATCATCGAGTTATAGTGGATTTAGAAAATCCTAAGTGAGGAACTTAGGTAGTGGACGTAGGCAAGGTTGGTCAAACCACTCTAAATCTTGGTGTTCATTTTCTCTCTTCTCAACTCTTTCAACTCCAAAAGTAAGACCGAAAATCCACCCAACAAGAATCGAGTATTTAACATTCAAAGAATTAGTTTTTCAAAGAAGATTATTGCATAGTGATAATAGCATTTCAAAATGTATGAAAGAAATAACTACTCTTAAAATGTCATATTCATTTAGAAAGCTATTTGTTATAATACTGGTCATCTATGAACCAGTTAATGTTCGAATATTATAGAAGGATTGTCTTGGGTCTATGTCTGAAGATTATAAAAGGCAGTATAAAAATTCTTTCGATACACAAATTATGTTTACTATGAAAAGTATTAGATACTTTCTCAAAGTATGGGGGAAAATATTGGAAACTATGATTTTTCCCCTATACAAGATAATTCAGTTGACTTTGTTCTATCAAGCAAAGAAATAGATAAAGAAAAGGTTGTTGAAACTCCTCTTCAAGATTATCATGCATTGTCAAAACTGAATCCAGAGCAAGAGATTGCATACAACAACATACTGAACAGAATTAATTAAAATAAAAGTGGAATTTTCTTTGTAGATAGTCATAGTGAAACGGGAAAGATATTCATATATCAAGCCTTACTTTCCACATAAGATTAAGAAGTTTTTATTTAATTCTAAATTAATTTACTTTAGTTAATTTTAGTTAAAAGCATTTGAGTAGTTTTAGGATTTACAATGTTTATGTCTAAATTATTACCAATATTCAATCACATTAGAAATTTAGAACACATGAAAAACAACTGATCTTACATAACAAAATTTGTTGGTAATAAAAAGTTATAGAATAATAATTTGTAAATACGGTTGTATACTCCCAAATAAGTATACTCCCAAAAGAGTCTTTTACTCAATGTAGTTTCTTAGAAATTTTATGTAAAAGGGCAAAAATACAAGTTAAAGAGAATATTTTTTTTGGGCTTTTGGGTCCTTTCCTATGTGGAGAAAACCTAAATTTTTGAGGTCCATATTTATCTAGCTCATTAGGATTTGTTCTTATGTTTTCATCAGGCATATGAGGGCTTGAGAGTCTCATTTTGGGCAGCCATCAAGGAATCACACAAAAACAAAAAGAGAGAATTTTCTGCTATAGGGTCCAACTCGTTCAGCAAGTTTCAGTCGATGTTTGAAGCTCTATTAATCGTCTGATCATCATGATTTTTGGTGGGTTTGTTCACCCCTTTGTTTTCTTGAATCTGAACAGTGGAGATCAGATTTTGACGGTTGGTTTGTGAGTTAGAGTACCGAGAACAGCAGCAGCCTGGGTTGGAAACAGCAGTAATGGTTTAATCATACTCCACGATTGGAAGCGTTTCTGTGACCTGATTGGGCTGATTTTTGGCCAGTATTTGAAGGAAACTTGGAACTGGATTCTAAATGGTGGATATTTTTTTTAGGTCAGGAAGACCGTCTTTTTCTGGAGGAACCGGAGCACTTTGTTTGTTCTCTTTACACTCTGCTTGTTAATCTTGTTTGTTGGTGTTGTGGCTGTGTTTATTGGTGCTTGAGGCATTTTTTTTAATGTGTTATTGTTGTAAACATTTTTTATTTATACTTAAGCCTTTTATTTGGACCGAAGAGAGGTCTCGTGGTTTTTATCCTTCGTTTTGAAGGAGTTTTCAACGTTAAAAATTTATGTGATTGTTTTGTGTGATTGTTGTGATTTAATTTGTGTTTTCTATCTACATTTGCTCCTCTTGTTCAGTCACGTAAGAAACGAATTCCTGGGATTAGTTTTTAGTATTGTTGTGTTGCTTCTATTTCTCAAGAGGTGGTATCATAGTTTAGACTTTTTAGGTGTTTTGGCTGAGTGAATGATAGAGGCAAATTTAACTAGAATGGTAATTTTGGATGGCACAAATTATCACAAGTGGAAAGCGAAGATGAAAGATCTTCTATTTATAAAGAAGTTACACTTATCGGTTTATGTAGCTCAGAAACCTGATGGTAAAAGTGATGAAGAATGGAATTTGAGCATGAACAAGTTTGTGGCATCATTCGACAATGGGTGGAAGACAATGTGTTGAATCACATTACTGATGAAACTAATGCTCGTAGCTTCTGGGAAAAACTTGAAACTTTGTATGCTTCAAAGACTGGTAACAAGAAGTTGCTTTTGCTTAAACAATCTATGAATATAAGATATAAAGATGGGTGCTCCGTATCTGATAACTTGAATGACTTTCAAGGGTGGTTTGATCATTTTTCTAGTATGGGTGTAAAGTTTGAGGATGAGATTGTTGGTCTTTGGTTGCTTAATACTCTTTTGGATTCATGGGAGACTTTTCAGGTTACTTTAACTAACTCGACTCCTAATGGTGTTGTGACCACATAGATGGTGAAGAGTGGTGTCTTAAATGAGGAAGTGAGGAGAAAAACTCAGGAGACTTCAACTTCACATTTTGAGGTTTTGGTTTTAGAAAATAGGCGGAGAAGTAAAACCAGGTTTCAAGATCAAAATAGAGACAACAGTAGAAGCAAGTCGAATAGAAAGTATAAAAACTTCAAATGCAATTACTGTGGCAAAAATGGGAACATTAAGAAATATTGTTTCAAGTGGAAGAAAGAGAACAAGGGTAACAAAAAGCAAGAGAACAAAGGGAATGATAGAAAAGATAATCATGCCACCACGACCAATACAGATGATCTTGTCATTGTGTATGGCGAAGATGGAATTAATCTTGCTTGTGATGAGACCAGTTAGGTAGTTGACAGTGGTGTTGCCTTTCATGTTACATCAGGGAAGGATTTCTTCACCTATTACATTCCATATGATTTTGGAGTTTTAAAGATGGGTAATGATGGTTTGTCAAAGGTAGTCAGAACTGGAGATGTTTGCTTAGAAACTGGTAATGGTACGAGGTTAATGCTCAAGGATGTAAAACATATACTAAATATTTTGTTACATTTGATCTCTGCAAGTAAACTTGATGATGATGGATATTCTAACACCTTTTGTGATGGTCATTGGAAATTGACCATGGGTTCCATAGTTGTGGCGCAAGGTAAGAAGTCTTTTAACTTATATTGGTTATAAGCTTCAATTAGTACTAACCTCATTAATGCAGTTGAGAGCACTAGTGCATCAGAGCTATACTATAGGAGGTTGAGCCACATTAGTGAGAAGCAGCTCGTTAGAAGTTGTGATGTGGTGTTTGTTGAAGATCAAACCATTAAAGACTAATAAGGCAAAGAAGTCAGAGTCATAGGCTAGTGGTGGCTTGATTGATTTGAATCATATTTCAATAGGTGAGCCTAATACAGTGGATGTTCAGAATCTAGATGTTGTGTAGGGTGAAGCTCAGGATGAGGGTGAGCATGAAACTGTAGAAATAGATGCTCCAGATGAGCAACCTAAAAATACACTTAGGTGATCTGCTAGAGACCGAAGGCCTTCTATTCAGTATTTATTTAGTGAGTACATACTCTTGACAGATGGGGATGAACCTGAATGTTGTCAGAAGGCTATTGAGAGTGAGAAGAAGGAAAAATGGACTGTTGTTATGAAAGATGAAATGCAGTCTTTACTTGACAATCATACTTTTGAGCTGGTGAAGTTTCCTAAAGGAAGGAAGGCTTTAAAGAATCTTTCGTTTTCTAAAATAAATCCTGGAGGGAAATTCAAAGCTAGATTGATTGTTAAAGGCTTTGGTCAGTAAAAAGGTGTTGGCTTTGAAGAGATTTTTTCACCAGTGGTTAAGATGTCTTTTATTCAAGTTATTCTGGGTCTGGCTGCTAATGTTAATTTGGAGATCAAGCAGATGGATGTAAAGACAACTTTCCTTCATAGTGATTTGGAGGAAGAAATTTATATGGAACAATGTGAAGGGTTTGTTGTGAATGGCAAAGAAGATTATGTGTACAAGCTGAAGAAGAGCTTGTATGGCTTAAAACAGGCACCGAGGCAATGTTATAAGAAGTTTGAGTCTATTATGGTTCAACAAGTCTATAAGAAGACTACTTCATATCATTGTGTTTTTGTGCAGAGGTTTTTCGATAATGACTTTGTCATTTTATTGATTTATATAGATGACATGCTTATTGTAGGTTCCAATGCATCCTGAATTGACAATTTGAAGAAAAAGTTGAGTAGTTGCTTTGCAATGAAAGATTTGGGGCCAGCTAAGCATATTCTTGGGATGAGAATTACCCGAGACAGAAAATGTAAGAAACTATGGATTTCTCAAGAAAAGCATCTTGAAAATGTACTTCAATAGTTCAACATGGATAAGGCTAAATATGTAAGTACACCCTTTACTACATCTTTTATATTGAATGTTGATCAGTATCCTTCTGATGAGAAAGAGAAGGAATAAATGCAATAGGTTCCTAATACATCTGCATTTGGAAGTTTGATGTATGCAATGGTTTGCACTAGGCCTGATATAGCTCATGTCGTTGGTATTATGAGTATATTTTTTTCCTAATCTAGGAAAGAAACATTGGGAGGCAGTCAAGTGGATTTTGAGATATCTTCGAGGCACTTTGAGTTTGAAACTTTGCTTCAGGAGTGAAAAGCCTATTTGTTAGCTATATTGATTCTGATTGTGCTGGAGATGTAGATTTGAAAAAATCTACTTCTGGGTATTTGATTACTTTTGCAGGGGGAGCTACAGTGTGGCAGTCAAGACTACAGAAGTGTGTTACATTGTCCATTCCAGAGGCTGAGTTTATTGCTGCTCCAAAAGTTAGCAGAGAGTTGCTCTGAATCAAGAATTTCATTACTGAGCTTGGCTTAAATCAAAAGAGGTATGGGTTATTTTGCGTGATATATCCTACAATTACATTAATAATCAATCAAGAATTATACATTTTGGCCTATAATCAAATGTTTATTGCCATATTTATACACTTTTTGTGATTTTTTTAGGTCGGGAATGATTTGTACAAATTGGGATCGAAAAGCCGAAAATGGGACATGAAGGCAAAATGCACTAAAGAAGCAAAAGTGGAGGCCATGGCCTAGACCATAGTCAGCGCCAAACCATAGCTAGGCCATGGTCAACCACCACGGTCGTGGTCAAGGCTGTGCTGGAGTGCAAAGTGGCATTTCCAACACGAGACGGCCTACCACTGTGTGAATGTGTGTGGCATGTGATCGTGGTGGCACCACGGGTGTGGCCACGGCCGTGGCAACCTAAATGGGTCAAAAGGTTAATGACAACTTGTGTACAAAAGGAATCCATTTGGTATACATTAAGGGGCATTTTTGGCACTATAAAGCTAGGCTTTTTGGCACATCATGTGAAGTATAAATACCCCTCTTAACTACAACCTTGACATCATTCACCATTATAGAACATATTTTTCTCTTCTTTCTTTTTTATTTTTATAAGGGGACTTAGGGTTTTAAATGAATAGAGGGAGAACAAGGCTTAAAGGGTGAAGATTTCCCTTGAAGGCTACCAAAAGGGGATTCTTCTACATTAGTTCTTCTCTTCTCTCTTCATATATTTTATTTTTATCATGATTTATGTTGGTGTTCATTGTCTTATTTTGTTGAACATAATCATGGTAGCTTAAACATTTTGTTAGGACTTAAAAATATAGGCCTTAATATTTATTTGCTATATTTGTGAATTGGAGATGTGCTTTTATTGTTATATTTGTAGTATATGTTGTGCTTGAATGCCATATGTGTAGAATTGTTGGATTTGATTTAATGACAAGTTTGAATTAATTATTGTTGTGATTGGCCATTATAATGATATTTTTTATCAATCTAGTTGAAGAATCGAAAGAAGAAGACTAGGTGAGGTCGATATGTATTAAACATGTTAGGTTACGTAATAGACATATTCACACCTTCAAGGTATTCAATGAAATTTCCAAGAGAGCTTCACGAGTCTAGTTTAGTTAGGTGAGGTCAAGAGAACCCTCTTAGTAAATATAAACATAGCCTAAATGAAATTGAGAGAGGCTTTAGTCGATAAAAGTGAGAGAACACTCAATATCCCATAACCCATTCATAAATATAGTAAGTAGAAATCTTGGTTGAGTTTCGAAAGCCCTAATGCTTATTTTGTAAATTTGTTGTTTCTCATTCAAAAATACAAAAATATCAATTCATTGGGTGTGTTTTATTTTCTTTTAATAATCGATCACATTTAGTCTGGTCCCTGTGGATTCTGTTGGATCATGGATGATCAACAGTAAGTTCTTTTTATGTTTTGATGATTTACAAAAGGTTTTGATGATGAGCAAAATGTTTGACTTGAAGTGGAAAATGTTCGCAAGCTTAGAGTTGCGAAACAAAGCTCTGCAAAGTGAACAACGTACGTTACAGATAAGATGAAGTACGTTATCTGAAAAATAGCATGATCAACGTACGTTTGACAAAGCCACAACGTATGTTATGGACAACAATGTACGTAGAGAATTTACAAAGTACGTAGATGTGGCACGGAAAGAAAACAGAGGCTACTAGATCATTCCAGATCAAGAACAATGTAAGTCATACATTCACAACGTACATAGTGAAGGTGCACAACGTACATAGAGAAAAAGAGAAACGTGCGTCAATTAGAATGCTGACATGATCAACGTACGTCAGAATATGCACAACGTACGTTAACTGGTCACAAAAAGTTGCAGAAGCATTAAATGCACTCCAACGGCTAGTTTCTTCAAGGCAACAGTCATATGGCATGAGAATGTTATAAATACATCAAGAGAATGTCAGAAACGTGCTGAACAACTTCTAAAATTATTGTGCCAAAACTCCAATCAATTTCAACTACGAAGAACACCAAGTCAAGATAGAGATCAAAGTTCAAGGATCAATCTTATACATTCAACTCTAGCATAGAGCTTCATCTGTTGTAAACATTTTGTATATGCTTTGAGAGTGTGAGAAAGGTTTGTTATAAGTCTATAGAAAACCAAATTGTAGAGATTTGTTATGAACCTAAGGAAAACAACATTATGTAGGCCTTGGAGGTGTTGAGCCGGAATCAACCTCGTTGTATTGGCTTTGTTGAATTGAGCTGAAATCAATCACCGTTATAGTGGTGAGACTTAGGTAGTGGATATAGACAAGGTTAGCCAAACCACTCTAAATTCTTGGTGTTGATTTCTCTCCTCTCATTTCAAGTCATTTTCGCTATCCACTTCATAGACCTAAAATTCTCCAAAAAGTGGTATCAGAATGGGTCTCCATTCAAAGAAGGCTTAACAACCTTGGAGCAAAGATCCGCATCAACAAAATGGATTTCGATCCTTCTCCTCCATGTGTATATGATGCTTCTCTTTATATCCCTCCTTTCTTTGATGGCTCAAATTTTAATTCTTGGAAGAAAAAGATGACTATTTTCATCCAATCATATGATATTGAGCTATGGAAGGTGATTGTCCTTGGTACCAAAATTCTCAAGAATGAAGACAACACACCTAAGGCGTATAAATACTTCAATGATGAAGATTGGAAGTTTTTAAGTCGAAATTCCAAAGCTACTCAACTATTATATTGTGCTTTGAGTCAAAAAGAGTACCACAAAATTTCCTCTTATGACCATGCTAAGGAGATATGGGAAATACTTGAGATTACTCATGAAGGCACAACTCACGTCAAGAAAACCAAGATTAATATGCTTCTACATAACTATGAATTATTCTCCATGAAAGAGGGTGAAAGAATTGACAACATGCTTGATCGCTTTGCGGAAATTACAAATGGTCTTGCCTCAATTGGAAGACCAATCTCTAATATCGATAAGGTGAAGAAGATTTTGAGGTCTTTTCCTCAAGAATGTAATGCAACGGTCACTGCCATTATGGAGTCCAAAGACTTAAACTCTTTGAAGTTTAGTTCCTTAATTGGGTCACTCATAAATTATGAGATTGTGCTCAAATCAAGAGATGAAAGACCAAAGCATGGCAAGGCATTAAAAGCTTCCACTCTTGCTCAAAAAGAGGAGAGTGAAGGAGAAACGATCTTGGAGGAAGAGGATGATGATGAGCTAAAATTCTACTCCAAAAGGATAACAACTTATGAGAAGTTGTTGAAAAATAAAAAGAATCAACAAAAAGAGATAGGGAGTTTGGAGGAGAGGAAGAAGAAAAAGAAAAGAAAAGACTATAGTTCGTCTTCAAGTGATGATGGAGATCCTTTGGACAATGTATGCCTTTCGGCATACTAGTTACTTCTTAAAATTTCATTCTTTTATACTGCATGCAATTTTTATTTTTCTAATTATTGTTATTTGCATGAATATTTAATTGTGTTGATTTATATATGTGCATTGTTTTGAAATAAATAGGGGGAGAAACTATATTTTTTATATGCACAAATTGTTTTTCAAAGGGGGAGTAAACTTTTTTATTAATTCTTAAATTTTTTTATTGATGACAAAAAGAGGGAGAGAATTATATGTTTGATTGAAAGGAGTAGAAATTTTTGCATTATTCACATTCATTCTTGCATGTTACTAATCAAATGACAAGGATGAAATCCTTGATCAATGGTGTTGCTTTTGATGTAGCCATTAATTATTCAAAGTTTTGTCATCACCAAAAAGGGGAGATTGTTGGATCATGGGTGATCAACATTAAGTTCCTTTTATGTTTTGATGATGTACAAAAGGTTTTGATGATGAGCAAAATGTTTGACTTGAAGTGGAACACATTGGAAAGCTTAGAGTTGCGAAACAAAGCTCTGCAAAGTGAACAACGTACGTTACAGATAAAATGAAGTATGTTATCTGGAAAATAGCATGATCAATGTACGTTTGACAAAGCTACAACGTACGTTATGGACAACAACATACGTAGAGAATTTACAAAGTACGTAGATGTGGCATAGAAAGAAAACAGAGGCTACTAGATCATTCCAGATCAAGAACAACGTACGTCATACATTCACAACGTACGTAGTGAAGGTGCACAACGTACATAGAGAAAAGGGAAACGTACATCAACTGAAAAGCTGACATGATCAACGTATGTCAGAATATGCACAATGTACGTTAGTTGGGTCATAGAAAACTGCAGAAGCATTAAATGCACTCCAACAGCTAGTTTCTTCAAGGCAACGGTTATATGGCATGATAATGCTATAAATACATCAAGAGAAGGCCAAAAACGTGTTGAACAACTTCAAAAATCATTTTTCCAAAACTCCAATTGATTTCAACCATCAAAAACACCAAATCAAGCTAGAGATCAAAGTTCAAGCATCAATCTTATACATTCAACTCTAGCATAGAGCTTCATCTATTGTAAACACTTTGTATACGCTTTGAGAGTGTGAGAAAGTTTGTTGTAAGCCTATAGAAAACAAGATTGTAAAGATTTATTGTGAACCTAAGAAAAACAACAGTGTGTAGGCCTTGGAGTTGTTGAGCCAGAATCAACCTCGTTGTATTGGCTTTGTTGAATTGAGCCGAAATCAATCACCGTTATAGTGGAAATCATAAGTGGTGAGACTTAGGTAGTAGAAGTAGGCAAGGTTGGCCGAACCACTCTAAATTCTTGGTGTTGATTTCTCTCCTCTCATTTCTAGTCGCTTTCGCTATCCACTTCATAGACCGAAAATTCTCCAACAGATTCGACACCTTACGAATACTCTTAAGATTACTACATCGACTATCGTGCGATAAACACAATCATTATGATAGTCAAAGTACTATTCACCTTAGTAAGAATCCTACTTTTCACGATCGTTCAAAGCATATTGATATGAGATATTATTGGATTCGTGAAGCTTTGGATTTTAAGGAATTTGCACTTGAAAAGATCCATACTGTTGATAATGGGTTTGACATGTGTATTAAAGCACTACCTAGGTTGAAGTTTGAAGCATTTCGTTTGGTTGTCGGTTTGGCAAACTTCTCCACATAGTCGGGAGGGGGAGGATTGATGGACTTTTGGGTCCCTTCCAATGTGGAGAAAAATCCAAATTTAAGAGACATTTTTGGTAAGTTCGTTAGGGTTAATTTCATGCTTGAAGTGAGAGTGCCATTTGTGCAGCCACCACACAAAAATAAAGAGAGATTCTGATAGAGGTGCAAGCACGTCTGGCCTTTTGTAATAGACATTTGGAGGTTCATTTGAGTCCGATTGTTCTGATGTTTGGTGGGTTTGTTCTTAGTTGTGTGTTTTTTAATCTGAACGGTGGAGATTAGATTTGAACGGCTTGTTTTTAAGTTAGAGTATCGAGAACAAAAGCTGTCTGGGTTGGTAATCAACACTGACGAGTTTGATCAAACTCCACGAGTAGAAGGGTTTTCGTTGTCTGATTGAGCTGATTTTTGGTTAGTATATGAAAGACATTTGGAACTTTGTTTTGAATGGTGGAGATTGGTTTATGAGGTCGGGAAGGACATCGTTTATTGGCTGAACCGACGCTCTTTGTTAGTTCTTATTACACTCTTCTTGTTACTTTTGTTTTTCAGAAGTTGTAGTTGTGTTTATGGTTGCTTGAGACACTTGTTGGCATGTTTTGCTACTGTAAATATTATTGAATTATAGTGAAACCTTTTATTTGGACCGGATAGAACTCCTGTAATTTTTATCCTTCACTTTAAAAGAATTTTTCAAATTAAAAATTGTCGAGTTTTCTTTATGTGCCTTATGGTTAATTTGTATTTGAACTGTCCATATTTGTTCATCTTGTTCAATCAAGTAGAAAAAAAAATTCCTAAAATTAGTTTTGTCATTGTTGTGTGGCCACCCGCCACC
Source organism: Flueggea neowawraea (assembly GCA_948243855.1). Taxonomy (NCBI): domain Eukaryota; kingdom Viridiplantae; phylum Streptophyta; class Magnoliopsida; order Malpighiales; family Phyllanthaceae; genus Flueggea; species Flueggea neowawraea. Next base: position 8,384 of record CAODLS011826977.1, on the reverse strand, counting down.
CTTTCACAACACATCCATTGATGCAGTTGGCATTTTTTTCTTTTCTTTTTAGTCCAAGTATTTTCTTTTTGTGGTTTTTTTCCAATGTTATTTTAACGTACAATATTTGGAATATGATATTTTCCTGTTAGTTAGCATCTAAAGTCTGACAAGGAGTAAGAAGATTTTTTTGCAAAGCTTACACAGACAGCTAAGATCTTTCGTTCGTACGATTTAAGAACATCCACAATTTTAAAATCACATAGATATTGCGTATGAAGCATCACAATCAGTTTTTTTCTTTTCCTAAGACTGACAGCAAATATTTGTGACAATATTTATGCTTCAACAACAATATTTGTGCTTCAACAAATATTTATGCTTCAACAACAATATTTATTAGCAGTTCTCTCTGGTCCATAAATGGTCAGGCTATCAGTGACAATAAGCAACATTATCGGATGCTATATCGGATAAAATATGCCAGGTCAGTTTGATTTTGAGTCTTCGACACTGATGACGCGGCAATATATTAGTTCGAACTTCGAAAAACCAAAATTCTTTCGTTTATCTACCATCCTTCGTCCTCATCTCTCTTATTTTTTTAACCGTTGATACATTGCCTACTACTGAAAATCGAACTCTCGACTCTATTTAATGAGCTACAAGACCATTGGCACCATATTCTCTGTTTAATTCAATTTAGCATTTGTACCACAAAATGATGCGAACATGAAGTTTGAATAAAAGAGTTTCACATGACAACACTTTACCTTCATACACATTCATCATTCATGGAACTGACTAAATGAAAAATACTACTGGACTTCACTTGATTATTTTAGTTGTTGAATACATGAATCATAGCTAATCAGAAAGGTGATTCCTCCTTCTGATCAAAGAACAGACCAGTAGGGCCACCATTGGACAGTAATGCTAATCTCACTGCATTGTCAGCACCGTCATCCACGGTTAAGTAGCCTGTATTGTAGTTTATATCAGTTCTAATAAAGCCAGGGCAGACACAGTTGATGCGAAAATCCGGATATTTCTTTGCCAGAATCCTTGTATATGCATTCATGGATGCTTTGGAGAGAATATAAGCTGACAAATAAGTAGGCCAGCCTTTACTTGCTAATGAACCCTCTTTGAAATCTTTCAGATATTCATTCAACACTTTGTCAATTCTTTCTTCTGTCAGATTTTCTGCATCACCTAGTACCTCTCTAGCCCATTCATTTGATACATTCTGCAACAGATTACCCGAAAAGTTTTAGATATCACTAAAACATCAAATAGAAATATAAATTTTCACAATTGAGAGCGATGAGGTTCGAACTCAGGCCTTTCAGCCATAGAGTTTATCTAATACCATGTCAAGAAGCATTTGACTTAAAAGTTTAAGCTGGCAGGTACAACCCAATTAATTTATTCCAAACAAAAAATGTCTTCTTCTGTTTCAAAATTCAATCAACCTTTTCGGCTCAGTGGAATGCAGTGTTAGAAATAAGGATGGAATGCGGATTTAAACCCTTCAGTGCAGACTCTTGGAATTATGATCTTATACTGTCAGACTAGAACGAATATTCAGGTACACAGCCAAAAACTAGATCAAATTTCTTAACAATATTACAATGAATTAATAAATGTATCAATTTTTTACCTTCAACTTCCCCAGGCTGGAGGAGACATTGACAATTCTTGGTGAATCAGACAGCTGGAGTAAAGGAACAAATGCTTCTACAATTGTTTTGGCACCATAATAGTTTATTTTCAGGCACTCTTCGGCTAATTCCCATGTTTGTGTCATATTAAGATACCACCTCCCGCCCTGCATCAATTAGGAAGCCTATCGTGAATTTTTTTAATAAGATGAGTCAAATATTGAACCTAAGGATTAATAACGCACTCAACAACTTGGGATACATAACGTTCTTTAATCGGTTGGATTTTATGACCTATACTAATTCCGGCATAAGTTGAATGGCTTCTGCTACACATTAGCAATAGTTTTTCTTGTTAAAATTGATCAAAACAACATATGAAAGTTAACCAAAGTAGTTCTGTTTGTTTGCAGTTTCAATAAATACCATAATTTGTAGAAACTTACATCACCAAAACCAGGAGCGTTCAGAACATCACCTTCCGCTTTGACGCCATTAACCCCTGCATTGTTAACCTGTAAAAGAGTATTAAACAACATTAATCACATGTATAAATTAAAAGAACAGGAGTATCAAGGGCAAGTAAGGGTTGTCATCGTTTAATTACTAGCTATTTCCAGAAGTCACAGTGACAAATGTTTTGAGGTAACAAATAAATAAAAACTTCCCAGGATTCAGCAAAGAATTTGGAAGAAACACATGGTTGAGAGTAACAGGATGTATGATATGTCTTAACAAAATTTATTAAGTTCAATAAAAAGAACAGGGAAGATTGTGCAGCTTGTTTGTTTAGGACGGAAGACTAGTTACTACACATACTAGAATATCAAGCTTTCCAAAGTGAGTTTTGACGAACTCCGCAAGGGAAGCTACACTGTTTGCATCAGCCACGTCAAGTTGATGAAAGAGTAGATAATCAAATAGTCCAGAATCTTTGAGTTTCTGAAGAGCTTCAAGGCCTCTCTTATTGTCTCTGGCTGTTAAGACCACCACAACCCCATTTGAAGCCAACTGCTTACATATTCCAAGCCCGATTCCCTTGTTTGCTCCTGTTACAACTGCATACCTGAAAACCAACAATAATTTATTCCCAAGAAAAAGAAACCAACTGTTAGTAGTTTTATTATAAACAATGCTAATACAAAGACGATTCCAGTACCAGTAGACTACAAGTACATCGCTATAATTTTATAAATTATTTGAGTCGAACAATATTCAAACAGCCAGAGAGGCTAAACCAAACCATCCTGTCAAACAATTACCTCTTGTTTGCTTCAGCCATCTATGATAAAATATGGTGCGTATGTGAGAGCTCAGAGCCTGCTGAAGTGTTCTTTGGTCTAGGCTTTCAGTTGGTAACTATCTTTAGATTATTGTGTTATTTAGCTAAGCATGGAACCGTATACTTACAAAGCAATGTATTTATTTGACAGTTTCTATTGTTTTTGATAAGTATGATGCAACACTTCTTAAGAATCATGATATTATTTAGACTGATATCAGTACACACGGATCACAAAAAAGGTCAAAACTATCTTAATAGAGTAAACATAACGGCACTAAGATAAACAAGTGTCCAATATTTCAGAAAATGACGTATCTGGAATTTTCGCTATTGATTTGAGCTCATCCACAAAAATTCAGAGGTAAATCAAGGAAAAATCACATATGAGACAAATGAATTCCAATATTGAAAATTTTGGTTCAGTTGGTAAAAGTTCAAAGTTCCAATTCCCTATAACATCAAAATAAACAAGCATACATTTTGCAAACTTAAGGACGTCTGTGTATTGGTTTCCAAACCTTCTACGTGCAGTATGACATATTATCCAAAACAGCAGCACAGGATTCTCAGAATATGTAATTTTAATGCGTTTCTAAAAAGATTGGTCACATCTAATCAAAAAGGTGCCAGCTCCTTCCTATCGAAGAAGCAACCAGATGGACCGCCATTAGGCAGCAACGCTAATCTCACAGGACTTTCAGCACCTTCATCGACAGTTAATCTGCCCGTATTGAAGTTTACATCTGTTTTGACAAAGCCAGGACAGACACAATTGATGCAGAAAGACGGAAATTTCTTCGCTAGAATCCTGGTATAAGCATTCATAGCTGCTTTGGATAGAATATAAGAAGCATAAAAGCAGGCCAGCCTTTGCTTTCCAATGAACCCTCTTTGAAATATTTTGGATACTCATTCAACACTTCATCCATTCTCTCTTCTGTAAGATTTTCCACATCACCTAACACATCTTTAGCCCATCCAGGTGATACATTCTGCAATAAATCAGCACGCACAGGTTTACCGTTTCATTAGAAGCAAGCAGAAAATTAAGATGTGTATGCATATCTGATAACTAATATAGTTTTACCTTCAGAATCCCCATGGAGGAGGAAACATTGACAATCCTTGGCGAATCAGACAATTGGAGTAAAGGAAGAAGAGCTTCAACCATTCTTTTTGCCCCGTAGTAGTTTATTTCTAGGCACTCTTTTGCTAACTCATGAGTTTGAGTCATTATTTCATTCCAGTTGACTTGTACACCTTCCTGCATTAATGTGAAGAAATTTGACGTTTTAGTTCTTTGTATAGCATAAAACTACTTCTAACATACTGTCCCAATTGATTCACGGCAGGCATTAATGCCTTAGCAATTCAATATCCCTTAGAAGACAATGTTTTTTATTTTCTTGATAGCAATTCTGCTAAAACTAACAGGAATTTTAAGGATGCGCAAGTAAGGATGCCAAGAAAATTAATTAGAAAATTCATTAAACAGTTTTATTTAAACTTACAGTACCAAAACCTGAGGCCCTCAAAGCATCGCCGTCTATTTTGGTTCAACCAAACCCCTGCATTGTTCACCTAAACAGAGTTCTAAACTATTCAGCACTCTATTCAAACAATTGCATGACAGATATCAGAAGTGTAATAAAAAACAAAACAAGTAATACCAGAGGGTTTTAACCCTTGATTATAAATTTAGTAAGCTGTTGTAAGTGAATCAAAATCAACCAAAATGGTTATGCAAAAATCAAAAAATAAAAAAGCTAAGGTGTAATCATACAAGAATGTCAAGCTTTCCAAATTGGGTTTTGATGAAATCGGCCAGAGAAGCTACACTGGCTTCATAAGCCACATCAAGTTGATGAAAAACAACATAATCAGAGAGTCCCGACTCTTTGAGTTTCTCAACAGCGTCAAGACCTCTCTGTTCATCTCTGGCAGTCAAGATCACTAAAATCCCGTTTGAAGCCAATTGTTTGCAAATTCCAAAACCAATCCCCTTGTTTGCCCCTGTCACTACTGCATACCTGAAAGCAACCATTAATTTGTCGCCAAGAAACAGCAACCTCAGTTGAAGGGTAATGCATGTAACAGTTTATTCATTGAAATAACTACATATATATGATAAAACTAAGAATTACCTTTCGTTGTTTGCTTGTGCCATTGATGACGAGATTTAGGACTCCAGTGAAAATTCAGGACAGAATCACAGTTGTTCTTGGAATCTGGTACTAAATCAGTTATCTGATCTCTATAAAGACCAGCAATTGGTCTCTTTCTCTGAAACTAGGGACCAGCAACTGTTAATAAATTACTTATTTGCAAAAATCAAGAGGCACGAAAAAACGAAAAGAAGCAATCCTTTTAACAACAAGAAAAAGAGTGCAGAAGAGAACCAACCCAACGAGTGGATTTAAAAGAGGAAGCGTGGCCCTAGTTCGCGATGAAAAAACGACCTTTTTGTCCACTTCCTTGTTTTTCGTTTTTTGTCCACTTCGTAGCCGGTTTTTTTGTCAGTAAAAACGAAAGTGGGGGCTATCAGTAGTGTATTTTTATTAGGTGTGATTATACAAGTAAATACTCTCTGCTAAAGATTATTACTTTGTTTGGTAGTGACCGATGAAGACTCACTACGACACTCGCTAAAAATTAACATTAGTCTATTAATACGAAGATATCCGAGACCAACTGAAAATATGGATATGTCTCAAGCCCAGATAGAAGATACTTTTCCATCGGTTTAATTTCTGCTGTCTGAAAAGAATCAATGTATCTGACATCGATAAAAAAAATACTAGAATACTCTCAAGTCAACTAAGAGTCAAAATTAAAGGTTTTTTTTACATCAAATTAAAGTTAATTTATAAGAGCATCTCTATTAGAGATGATAATTTATACCTTATTCAACTAGTACCAATTTTATTTATATTTAATTAATATAGGTATTACTGTTTTGATTGGATATAAATATGAGTAATATTCGTATTTTACTGTGTAAGTATGGATAGAGTATGAATATAGAAATATCATACCCGTACCCGTTGAGTAATATTCGTATCCGTACCCCATTACTCATTACTCATACCTACTATATATGTATAATACATATATTCATATATATAATACGTACTTACACACACACACACATATATATATATATATATATATATATATTATATATATATGTATACACATATATATTATGTATAGTAGTTTTTACACAATAAATCTGTAATACTTTATAATATTTATTTTGTACTATCCACTTTTGTATATTAAATATTCACTTTTCAATTTTTTTCAAATTCACAAATGCATATTTTCAAATTTATTAACTTTTGTTTATATGTTGTTGAAATGTTGTTGATATTCTATTGGTGTTGTTCTATTTTTCAAAAATTATTGTGTTATTTGTGTTATGTTTGTAACTTGTATATATAAATATTATATATACAATATATAGATAACATATAAACAACCTATAAATAATATATAAACAACGTATAAACAAGTTATAAAAAAGATTTAAAAAAGTCTGAAATATAAACAAAGTTTAGACAAAACCTAAACAAGTTTCAGACAAGTCCGTGAAAATGTAATTTAGAAATTTCAAGTAATAACTTATCACATTACTATTTCATTAACTACATTTAATTATAAATTATAACTTTTATATTATGTTGTGTGAATATAGTATTTCATATTATCTCGGGTATTTTTCTAATCTATTGTTTTAAATTGATGGTATATTCTTTGTTAAGTTAATTAATTAAATTTAAACCACGGGTAAATGGGTACCCTACGGGTAAACAGATACCCTGTGGGTAGAGTGCGTGTAATAATTTTTGTTACTCGCATGGAAACGAGTAGGGTATGAATACATAATATAAACTACAAATACGAGTAATGATATTGGTATACACTACTCATACCCTACTCATTGCTCATCTCTAATCTCTACTTTAATGCATACAACTGATTCATAATTTTATGAGCTGTTATATTAAAAATTTATTATTTTTTTAATCTTTAAACTATCATTATATTTTATTATGTAATCTATAATTATATTATATTTGAGTTAAAAATAATATTTAAAATATATCTATCATGAAAATTATTTAATTAAATTTTTAAAAATAATATTTTTTAAAATAACTAAAAGGGTATATTAGATAATATTTAAATTAAAATAGTATAGTTATCAATGAGAAAAAAATTTGAATCAAATAAAAATAAATTATACATCATAGTAAAAAGAAAGAAAAAATAGAAAAAATGTTAAATAATAGATAAAAACAAACAAAATACATAACAAAAATTAAAAAATATATTTTTTTAACAAATGGTGTCCAGTTTTGTCGGTGGACACCACCATGTGATGCACTTCATCTGCATGAAGCGCATCATTAACATGACAACTCAAATGGGTGATATGGCCTATAAAAACCGCACATAAAACTTGCAATAAGGTTGCCCTAAGTATTTTTCTCTCTTAAATTGTTGAAAGTCTTTTTAAAAATAAAGCCCGCAATGACATGATTTACAACAACATTAATAGACCTTATTAGAATTTATATAAATATTTATTTCCTTTTTCAGTTTCAAGATTTTTTTATTTCTCATCAAATCCAAAACTAGAAAAGAACGTTACAGAAAAAAATTTGGAAAACTTCAGAAAAGGAAAAAAATGAGACAAGGATAACAAGTTAATGTTACTGATAATTTTATTGAAAAAAAAATAGATTAATATTGGTTCTTAGCTACTGTAGAGACACATGCACAATACAAAGAAAAGAAACGTGCACATACGAGGAGCGTCTATACAAAGAAAGTCTTAGAAAGAAGAGTCCAGAAACGTCATGATGTATATAATTTTGAGGCTTAAGGCGTAATTTACCCCTGAACTTGCAGGCGGTCTTATAATACCCCCTAAGCTCAACGAATGTTCCATTTGACCCACCAGACATGTTTAAACGCATATAATTAGGATTTGTTTGGTTCAACTTTTTAGGAATTAATTTTTTTAGAGTTATTGCCTAAAAATTTACTCCCTGAGAAGTGTATATCAATTATATTTAGTTGAAAAAATTACTTTCTAAAAAATTTGATATTCTATGTTTGGTTGACAATCACTCTTTCTAGTGAGTTTGCTACAAATGTCTATAATATACTTGTTATAATAATAATAATAATATATCAAATAAAAACTTAAAACATTACCATCATAAGTTTTCAATAAATTATTCAAACAATGAATAAATAGTTCTATTAAAGATGTTCAATAGAATATAAAAACAAAATTATAAACTTGACTTATAAGAAATTTAATTTTCTATAAGAAGGACTAACACATAAGTTTAGGGGTGTCAAAATGGGTCACAACACGATAACACGACACGCGTAACACGTAAATTTAGTGGGTTATGGTTGAGTATAAACGAGTTCGTGTC
>CAODLS011826975.1:0-11297 GCA_948243855.1 Flueggea neowawraea | reverse complement strand
ATTATAAATGTTAAAATAAATAATAAAGAATTGCAATGCTTCAATTAAAAGGCCTATCAATTTAGGATGGACAGAGTATAAGAAAAAAATTTAATATTTAGTTGATAACGACTTATTTAGTATCTATATTTAATTGATAACAAATTAAGATTATAAGAAAATGACAAATCAGATGTAATTAATACTGTAACATGTATTGTTGTTAGACCCCTACGATGTTCGAAATTTCATTTTAATATTGTAACATGTATGCATTTATTAATTCAATTATTTCTTACTTCCTCCTTTTCACAATAAGTTTTTTTTTAGAAAAATTCTTTTTTTGTGAAAATGAGTGTCATTTTACAAAATTAAAAAGGTTTTAAACATAATTTTCTAAATATAATCATTTTACCCTATATTATTGAAAGAAAATGTACAAATATATTTTTAAAAAATTGCTATAAATCAATACATATAAGGTAATTAATGCACAAGTACAAATAATTTTCTATTGAAGAGGACTTTAATGAGAATGTAATAGATAGTTAATATACATAATTATCTATACATAATAGATAATAGATAATTAATATACATAATAGATAATAGATTATACACATAAGATAGTAGATAATTAATATACATAATTTCTGATTAAAAAGTCTTATTTGATAAAACATCAAAGGTACTGAAATAATTTAAAAATAGAAATAATAGTGACCTATCCTCTAGCACTATCTAAAAACAACTCTTTCTTATCAATTAATTTCTATTTTCTATTTTCTCTTTCTCATTAAATGTTTTTTTCCCTCTCCTTTATTTTTTCCTTTCACACTCATTTTATTATTATTTTTATATTCTCACTTTTTATTCCGATAAAAACCATAGTTATACTTTTGATTTTTATTTTGTTATCATGCTTTAAGCTAAGGTATAAACTAAAACTCATTAAAAAAAACTCCAACATAAATTCCATAATAAAATTTATATTTTCTTGTTTTATAGTTAATAGTATTCACAAATTATATGAGTACTAAAAATTAATTTTTAGGTAAATTAAGTTTATGAATCATATAGGTTCATGCATTTCTTTATATTAATTTAATGTCTTAAATTTTATTTCACAAAAAGTTCTATCTAAAATTCAAACCTTGAATGCAATGAGAAATTAAATTAAATTAAATTTTGTATTTTTTATATTAGTTTTCGTTTTTCTTGGTCTATATAAATTAAAAAAAATTGTAGCTAATTACAACTAACATGTACAAACTATGTTTCAATAAAAAATAAAAACTAATAATTTATAATTAAAGTCTAAATTATTTATTGTAACTCATCAAAAAAAAATCTTTACAGAAAAAATATTAAGGGATAAAAAATTATTATTTGTGTAAAAGAAAAAAAAAGGAGAGAGGTAAATTCAATTGATGAAGAAGAGAAAAGAAAAAAAAAGTGCATTAATTAATGAAAGAGAGAAAAAGAAAGTAACTAATAAGAGTGTTTATAACATTTTTATTTTAAAAATTTGACAAAATGACACATAAGCTATAATAAATGCCTTCAATGGTAATAGCTTTATATATATATATATATAGATGTTAAAACCATAAAAATTAGCTTAATTGTTTTTTCCTTGACATTTGTATTGATAAGGTTGATGATTACAAAATACCATTATCTTACCTTGTGTTGTTAATCATGTATCTCGATAATCGTTAGATCTATTCACTAAACCTTTGGATTTATTCGGTATGAATTTGGGGTTTTACAAAACCTAAAAAATGACTTAGTAATTTGAGGGAAAAAAATTACTTATAAAAACAAATTAATCTCAACTCCTAATTAATATGGAATAAAATGGCACAAAAAGCTTATATCAAAATTAAGTTGATCAATCTAGTATGTCATCAATTCAAACAAAATCTAATAAAATATATAGTTAATTGTCATTATCTTATCCTGCTTTCCGTAAAATAAATGTTTACTTTGGTAATATGAATTCTCAAATTACAACAATCAAAACGGTGTAAACGGAGGAAAATACAGCATACCTATTTTGACTCCAAAGCATCGGCTTACTGTGTTATTCATTAGTTTATCTGTGAAAAAGCCTCTTTTAGATAATCTTTTTTGCTTTATTATCTTCAAGTGGACTTCTTTGATTAAAAGACAAATGTGTAGATGTGTAATGATAGAAGTTTAAATGTATTATTTTGACACTTGAGGTTAGTATAAGTAATTGGATGGATGTGTTATTAAGGTTTTAGATTCAATCACTTGTAACAAAAAAAGTCTAAAATTTTTCTTTAATGAAATAAAAAAATGATATATACGTGTTTCCTGTTTTGGGGAAATAAGAAAAACAACGTTGTCTTTCGATATTTTTTGAGCGTGCCAAAAAATTTAAAGTTTTTCTAAACCAAAATGACAATAATGCTTAAAAGATCTAACTTCAAACAAATAACTAAAACGAGCAAATGGGACTAAAGTCGTTATATTGGATTCTTTGCTTTTTTTGATACAATTGCAAAAACACAATGATTTTTATTAACTGATGGAAAAATTACAAAGATGACATTTGAGAGCAACAAACAAGAATGAAGCTAAGAGGGTTAAGGGAGTTTAGAGAACTAGAAGGATAAAATCTCATAGGGGTGAAATGAAATGTAATGTAAAAAAGTTATCTCAATTGTCTTCTTAATCAATTTTTATAGTGTCTTTTGAGTCAATCTCCTACAAGCACCTCCTGGAATCACGTCTTGATGTGTTCCCACTAACTGTGTGAAATCTCCTGATGGTCGGTTCCTAGTAACCTCTTGGAATTAAGTATTCAACTCCTTTGCAATCAGCTTTGTAGCACCATTATGATTTTATTTCTCTTTGTGGTGGTTTCTTTCCTTTTATGGATTCTGACTTTGCAATTTATCTTCTTCTATGAATTACTCTTCTGACATCTCATTCTTTCACTTGTTTGGTGTAACTTCCTTTAAAGAATTATTCTTTTTTTAATTGATGTAGCCCTTAGAAAGTTAGATGTAGCCCTTTGGTGTAGCTTCTGCTGGGGGCCACTCCCTTGGACTATAAGTCTCTTGGACAGGCAATTCCTTTGGACAACTTCAACCTTCTAAATATGGGGCTCACTTATATTAAGAATTTGGCTCATTCATTCGATCTGGGCCCGAATTTCAGCGTAAACACATTGTAATTAAATGACAAGTCATTTTGATTGGAATTACAAGTCGACACATAAAGCATATGATGTTTATGATAGGAATAATAAATTTAAAAAATATTTTTTTTGCATATTCTTTTTTTGAAGGAAAGGGTTGTGTACAAAAATGGGCAACAAAACAAAAAACAATTTCTATAATACAACATTAATTGAAAAACTTACCACAAATGAAAACACGAAATAAAATATTCAAAAATACAACAGTTTGACCGCGTGTTGACCACGCCTCAGAAAGTTGACCAAGCTTTGACCACTCTCTTCAAATCAGTGTGAAGGAGTACAACTCGAGTACAACTAAGTACATACTAGAGTTAACAAAGGGTCTTTGACCATAAAAAATGAGTACATGTGGAGAACAACTTGAGTACAAACCGAGTACAATGAGAGAACAACAAGAATATAATTGGAGTAACAACAAAAATGAAACTCTTTTAACTAATATAACTGAATACATGTGGAGAATAACACGAGTACAGCTAGAGTCACAAAAAAATGAAATTTTTTTGACTAATATAACCGAGTACATATGAAGTACAACACGAGTACAAACACAATGAGAATAAATTGAAAATTTAATGTTTCCTTTATTATTCGAGTACATCAAAGTTTAAAGTTTTCTTTATTATTCAAGTACAAACGAGGCCAAATCGAGTATAAAACAATTTTTTTTATTCGAGTACAAAACAAATTTAGGTTTGAAACCTTAGCGGCCACCCCTTTTAGTCGCCACCTATCTCCTACTGTTGTTCTCACTCCTGTAGTATCTCTCCATCCCATTCTCACTCTCGTTGTGCCTCTATGCCCAGGTCTCCTGCTACCCAGCTCTCTCCTCTCTCCTCTCTCCAGATTGTAGCCAACCATCAGATCCCTCTTCAGATCTGTCATCATTACCGTCGCGTCGCGCTTTCTCTTCGAGTCAACTAAGGCCGCATCGTTCACAAGGAAGACAATCGAGGATAAGGAGAATAGAGGAGGATGAGGTGGACTGAGGATAGAAGAGAGAGAAAAAGAAGTGAGAAATGAGAAGGAAAATAGAAGGGAGCAGAGATAAGGAAGAAATGGGGCTACGGATGAGAGGTAGGCCGAAAATGAGAGCATAAAGAGGAGGAGCAGGTGGCAGAGGAGCAAAGAGGCAGAGAGGGAGGCGAAGGAGCAAAGTGTAGAGAGAAAGGAAGAAAGGTTACAAAAAATAGAGAAAGAAGCAGAAACAGAAAATAACGAGAGAGAGGGTGAGTGAGGAGAGAAAAACTAAAAAAAATATTAATATTGTCTTATTGTGGAAATTAAAAATAAAATTGTTTTATTATAGAAATTAGATTCTTTTATGTGCTAAATATGAAATGTGAAAGAGAAAAAGTGACAACTGGTGTAATTTCCTTCAAAAGAAAAGATTCCACCATTATCAACTATTTTCTGTAAAAAAAATATAAAAATAAATATGATTTTGCATGAGATTGCCAAAAGTGTGCTTTAATCTTTTGATCATTGATATGGAATGCACCCTTGCTATAAAGAGTTGTGTCATTCGCTGGCCACAGTTTATCAGTCCAATCACGTCGGACCACATCATATGAGGTGAACCCTTAACATAATCCTCTATTATGGCATCAATCTAAAGACAAACGAATTGTAACAACTTACTTAAACGTATAGCTGAAACTAGTAACTTAAGTTAATTGTTGTATAGTTGTTACTTAAAACCACACCGGATAAGTGTGGAAGGTTGTAAAACTTTATAAGGAGCTTGCTACTTCGTTTTTAGAATAACCTTCATTACATATTATAAAAAAAACAGTATTAAGATTAAAGTAACCAACATACAAAGAAACACACATTGCAACATATGAATCTTTGATTACATTTCATTTCATGACACTAAAAACATAAGACAAGGCAAACTAACAAAACGACTCACACTAACTCCGAGCATCAACACTTGGCCACCAAAACAATTGACAAACAAACCAGAGATGAAAACCAAACAACAAGCAACATAACTTAAAACAACAAATAAAGAAAAACAAAAATCCAACAAAATCAAAAGAATTCGGCAACTTAAATAACTCAAACTTAAACTTTTGAGTTTAGTAATTAGTTGTCCATTAATTATCAAATATTATTGTTTAAGGACAATTGCATGCTTATTCGAATTGTGACACAAACACTCTCACTGAGGTGCCCTCGAGGCCTCTTTTAAACCAATCAATAATTGACATTTTACATACATTTAACATATAAATACTAGATTGATTGAACTGAAAAATTATAATGCGTGTTCACCCTCAGATATACATCTCTCTCTCTCTCTCTCTCTCTTTGTCATTCACCTCTCTTTTTACCTAGCCGATAAGTACCCTAAGCATCGAAATAGGTCTCTTGGAGGCTGGACTACCTCCTAAACCTCCACTATAGGGGCGAATCTAGGTGGTGGCTAGTGTGGGTGGCTGCCTGCGGCCGGGGTACCCCTATACCCCATCTGCCCCACCTTACAGTCGTCCCCTACCCCCACCTCTTCCCCTTTTGGTTTTGCTTCTCCCCGGTGTTCTTCCTCATGTCTTTTTGTTCGAATTTTATTTTTTAACCATGGTGGAACGACATATGTCGTTTCGCCCTGGTTTTAAAAAAAATTACAACAGTCTTAGTGAACAACGTTTCGTTCGCCAAGGTAGTTTTGAAAAAAAAAAGGCGGAGAGAGACCAAAACGCAGCCTTGGTATCAGAGTACACACATACTCGAGACTTACGAAACCTAGGCTCTGATATCACCCTTGTCACGACTCATTCCCGGGACCATGACCGGCGTACGAGGTGAACCATCTATGTGAGCCCGACCCATCTCGCACAAACCTCATAGTACAAAACTTCTACCCAAATATCATATTTAAAGAAATATGAAAAACAAATAAAAGTATAATCTTTGTTAATTAAAAATTTCTCCATAGACTATATAACAAACAACAGACAAAATAACAATAAAATTAAGTCCAACTCAAATCAATTGACCTAGCAATTAAATCTATTAAAAAAATTAATTTCATCAATCATTCAATAATTTCATCATAAATATATAATTTAAACTTTAAAGCACAATTTGATCGTCAATAATTAAAAAAACCCAACCTAACCCTAACTAAAATAAAACTGAAATTTAACTCGTCATTCGTCAACCAAAAATAGAGAGGAAATATTCATAAGAGATTAAGAGGGACGAGCTTACCTGGACTGGGAGAAAGGTTGCGGCGTGTGAAGAGAGCAGTGGCATATGGTACGGCGTGTGAAGAGACAAGAGAGCAAGATATCAGAGGAGAGGAGAGTGGAGCCGTGGTCCGTCGACCTCGTAGCTTAGTGAGCGCGGTGTTGTGGTTGTGCCAAATTGGAGAAGAGGGAATGGATTGGCTGGAGTCTGGAGAGGACGGTGGACCTCGTTGCTGGTTGTGCTTGGTGGGTGCGCCTGTGCGAATTGGAGAAGAAGAGCGAATGGCCTGATGGGTGGGTGGGTGAGTCGAGTGTTGGTGAGGGGTGACTACCAAGTAGGGTTAGGAAAGGCTTGGGTTGGGCTTGACATAATTTTTTTTTGAAATCAGTGGTTTAAAAACAAAAAAAAACTTCTTCGTTCATCTCTGCAACTCCTCCATCTTCGATTCTCCATGCCTCCTCTTGTCTTCAAAACCTTAAACCCAGGCAGCAGGGACCCGGTTCTCACCGGGAGGGGCTCTAATGGACCTCCTCCGATGAGAGCAGGGGCCCGGGCCCCTGCTCCTCCCAACGTGCGTCCGCCCCTGGTTGCAGACTCAAAGTAGTCGAAGTCGTGATTGCACGAGATAAAGATGATAGTAATAATAATATTAATTACATAATCCCCTCCCGTCGTCACGTTGTGGGGGCTTTCATTTTGTTTTGAACACATCCGACAAAATCAATGCCGAGTCTTATACAGTAGTATATTCTTTCTTGCGAAACCACCTTCACCGTGCATTGGTTGGCACCCTCTCATCTCTCTCATTTCTGAGAAAAATGTGTCTTCCAGAAAGCTTGGCTGGTTTTGAATATTGACATTTGTTCCCTAATCTTCTTTTTCCTCCAAAACCATTGATTAAAAATTAAGTTGTTCCACATGCATTGGAAGAAACATAATATTCTCATTAAAATTTATACACTGATTGTATGTATTAATCAGAGATTTTACTGGGTTTAGAATAATCTTTAGCCTAAAAGATTTAAAATTCGTTTTTCAAAACGAATTAATATATGTCTATGTATATTACGGAAATTCAAACTTTTACCAACCATATTACTTTCACTATCCAAAACTATATGTTTCGGATCCTTAGATCAACTAGAAATAGGGTCCGAAATTCGTTCAATGCCAATTCTAGTTTTGAGTTTTAAATAAGGTGAAATGTCTTGTTTTCCCTCCAAACTTTTCCCTATTTGACTTATTTTATTTAGACTATTTCCAACCAACTGCATTTTGAAGTAAAGTGCAAAATGTAGTTAGTTTTTTTGCTCCTATTAGTAGCAATTTGGTGCAAAACAGTGTAGCAACCCAAATTTGGGCCACTACAGTGTTTACTGATTTTATTTATTTTTTTCTCTTTTTTTTATTGTCTTAATGAAATGTTAATTTATATAGTTTTAATTTATGGTATCTTTGTATTTTTAATCAATCAATATATTCACAAGGCTAAAATTAAATTTAATCAATAATTTAAATTGTTTAAAAATTATAACTAAAAATAATTAAATATGAAAAAATTTAAAAAATTATAAAAAACACATGCTCTACAAATTTAAACCATAAACACATTCATAAAAATGTAATTTAACATCAATGAAAATATTTCACCATAATAAAATTGAAATTTTAATTAAAATATAAAAAAGACAAATTAATTTGTCCAAATTAAAATTTAATAATTTGATTAGTTGTACTTTTAATGTGTATTTAAAATGTTTATGTGTGCATGTAGTTATAAATTGTAATAAATAAAAAATATATTTTTATCCAAATTTATTTTATTTTAATTATTGTATTACAAAAATACTTTTATGAGCTATTTATATGTTATTAAATATATCAAAATATTTTTTGATCCAAAGAATAAGTAAAATAATTAAATATAGGTGTAAGTTATTGAATAATAATTAAAAAGATGTGTGAAAAAGAATATGCTTAGAATATTCTATTTGATATTAAAAATAGAATAGATGGTTGAAATAACGTTTACTGTAACTATTATATTTTAATGTAAATTTACTATATTTTGATATTTGTGGTTAGAGATTGCCTTAAAATGTGTGAGCTTTTAAAGAACACCCGGATTCTTTACCTTAACAATATGGGAGAAGACTATAATAGTGAATAGTGATATACAGTAACCACTCCAACAATTCCTCACTTTGTTAGTGATATATCACTAACTATTCCAGCAATATGTGTTTGCAATTGTTAATTTAATGATGCTACAAAAGATAGACTCTCACAAAAACCACAAACAATATAAGACTCAACGCTCAAACAACAGAGAAACGAGGAAATATTTATTAGGGGTGAACACAAAGAACAAATTGGCCTATTTCACACCGTATGTTTCTAAAAAAAAAAAACCCTACAATCACATCTATATATCTATATATATATAAGTAAATGAAACATAATTTCAACATTATTTTAGTTACCTTTTTTGGTCTATTATTTACAAATAAGTGTAACCAAATTTTTATTATAATGTTTTTCTTACTACAATTTTTTTCTTAATAGGATAGTAATTGATTTTGATGGTATCAATATGAATATAAAATTATAAAATAATCAAATTTAGTATATTAAGATTTATATCTATATAAATATGCTAAACTAGAATACACTAACTCAAAATCTTAATTCAAATATCTAAACACAAAATTTTAAAGGATATATATTTTATCAATGTTGATGTAAATTTAAAATGAATAATCAAGATCATTTAGAATCCTTCCTTTTTGATAAACAAAACTCAAACTTCTGCCACTTATTACTCTACTTGTCACTTTTCTTTTATTTCTACTATTTTAAAAATATTTTGCTTATTTTAAAAAAATATTTTTGTTTATTACATATATTTTATTTTCTCATGATACAAAAAATATAGTAGAAAATTCAGTCGACTTATATGAAGGGAATGTCATGTGGGTCCTATTTTATGAAACGTTTGTGTGAAAAGAACTTAAGATTGACATTTCTCACCATACAATTTTGACATATGACATTCCAAATACATGACATATATACTTTCTATTAGAAAATTCAACTTTTTGTCAATATTTATTTTCCATTAATGAAAAACACAAATATGAAAATAAATCTCACAATAAATTCAATATTAATTTTTTATTTTTATATTTTTTCAATTTAAAACAATTTTTTCTCTATCTTCATATATTTATAAAAAAATTAGTAGTAATTCGGGACAAAGTCCCGAGCTAAAACTAGTTTTATAATTATTTTCATTTTTTCTAGGTATTTGTATATAACAACCTCTTTCCAAATAGGGAAAATCACACTTCTATATAAAATTAAAATGCCAATTTTAAAAATGCCACCACTAATTTATAAATAGAAAAAATGCCACCAAATCTCAAACTCATGTTAAAAATACCATTTTTTTTTGAATTCACGAGAAATAACAATTGGAGTAGACGGTGTCAAATAGAGGAGATAGGGCGACGAGACGACAAAGAGGAGGAGGAAGGTGGCAAAAATGGAGAGGAATAGAGGAACGATATTTTCGCATATGAGAGAGGAGAAAGACAAGAGATTTTAGGAGACAAATTAATAATAGATAAAAATGGTATTGATGTAATTGCAATATTGTATTGTTTTATTTAGGATAACCAAATCTCCTATTATTCTATTTCAGATGGTAACATTGCTGATATGCCAGAATTAAGAATTAGGAGGTTAATTGTGCCATGTAGCGTAACTATCTCTATGGGCTAATTACATATACACTCTCTCCTTCGAATCACAAATTTTGAATTTACGCTGCCAACTTTCTATATTACGGCAACTTTTCCAAAATTACATACGTAACCATACCAAAGTTTTAAAAAGTACACTTACATCGAACTAAATTTTGGAAATTATATTTTTTGTAATAGTTTGAATACTGCTTATACTTATTTACATTTGTTTATATATGAACAAATATAAATAACTATAAATAAATATAAACAAGAATTGGTAAATTTAAAAAGTATTTCTATAAATTTGACTATTATAATCATCGAAAAAAATAATATAAAATATATATGTAATAAATATATCAAGTACTAAGTAGATACGGAGCAAATTTTGTAAAGTTTTCGAAATTTGTGGCGTAATTATCATTTATCTCGATTTGGATGCGTTTCTAAATTGGAGTTGCTGATATTGCCCATGGAGGGCCTAATATTTAGACGAGGAGGATTTTTAGGCCCAATATACATTGGGCTTAAAGAGTTAGGGCGTTGAGGGCCCATAAAAATTACCCATTGTCCGAAGCATACTTCCCTTACTCTTTCCTCATATCCGAAAACAGGCAAGGCAGAAGCAACCCAGTAGCGCCTAGTCCTCATAGATTCCCTTCTCGCTTCATTGGAAGCATCAGATGATATTGTATTCCTTAAAGCCATTGCTATACATATCCTTCTGACATGCATCACTTTCCGGGCGCTTGCCGCCTTGTTTACCGTTCTTGGATCGCCAGCTTCGTCAAGGCCGGTCTCATCGACAATGCAATCAAATTGTTCGACCAAATGACTCACTCAAACTGCAGCGTCTTTAGCGTTGACTATAATCGATTCATCGGAGTTTTAATTCGCCACTCCCGTTTCGACTTAGCTCACTATTACTACTCCAAGATGGGGCCTTTAGGGCTTTCATTGGATCCATTTACTTACTCTCGCTTCATTTCTGGGTTGTATCAAGTTAAGAACTTTACACTCATTGATCGGTTGTTGTCTGACATGGAGAGACTGGATTATGTGCCTGATATCTGGGCTTCTAATATTTATTTGAATGTTTTGGTTAGTGAAGGTAGGTTAGGATTAGCATTGGAGGTGTT
>CAODLS011826806.1:0-20793 GCA_948243855.1 Flueggea neowawraea | reverse complement strand
TCAATTTGCCACTTCCTTTGTCCTTTTAAGGATTTCACCAAAATTCACTTTGTTTCATTTGACTTATTTGCAAATTTAATGACTTATGCAGAGTACAACATGCACATATTTTTGGCATTGTACTGTTTTAAGTTGTCGTTGGTTTGCATTTAACTTACAAATACCTTTCATGACAGGTCAATCATGATAACATTTGACATCAACTTGGGAGTCGAAGTTCTCAATGTGCAGTGTTTTGGAAAGTATGGCTAACAGAAATGGAGTTCTGAATTATGAATTTGAATCTGATGCATTGAGAATATATATTTAGGTGATTGACTAAATATTATTTCCTATACACAATTTTTGTTGAAATTCATTTTTTTTTTATTCTGAATTCATATTCAATCTTGGATTGATTTTGGTGTGTAGAATATGAAAGAAAGAAAAGAAAGAACGATCTCTAAATTCGTTGAAATGTGCACATCACCTCTTTTATATAGTTTCGCGAAAGACAATATTGAAACTTAGTTCTAATGCAATTTTTTGTGTTTAATTTGAATGATTCATTCAGAAAGACTACTTACTCTACGACATCACTCAGAAATATATCACTGAAAATGGCTGTGAAGCAGGAGACTATAAGTTTATTCTATGTTATTGCTCAGATATTTTTATGTATAAAGCTCAGATTGTTTCTTCATTTTGTATTTAAGCAGAAACAAGTTCAGAGCATGTGTCTGGACCGGATGGAAGAAATAATATGAAGTTCTCGAAGTGCAGTGCTATGCTTAACAAGATGGAATTCTGAATCAATATTTCTTCGGTAGCAGACAGAGAGTATAGCAAGAGGGGGTCGGAGCTTCTGGTTCTTCTAATTTCTCTTACATTCTAAAAAACCGGCAATGGAAAAGGCAAGCTAGTGTTTGAACCCTCAAAACATTGGTGAGAAGGTCAGTAGTAGTGAAATTGAGTGTAAACTTTTTGCTTTAGTCTATGGGAAATTTTGGTATATTTTCACCTGCACCCTGTTTAGATCCTCTGTTGTGGTATTTTTTCAAGTTAAAAGTAGTGTTCATAGATTAGATTAACAATCTCCACCTCTTTTGCAGTGTTACTATTCTATGCTTTTTAGCAGGTAAACTTAAGTGTTGGTGTAGTCAGGTTGATGTTGAGCTCATTCCATGGGTGTATAATCAGCAATTTTGGATTACATAATGAATTGGAAGTTTACTGACAGTGTTCTTTGAGCAAGAAAATTTCTTCACTGCCCATTATGTTTAATATGAAGGATTTCAACAAAGTTCCCCTTGTGTTTTATATTTCTTTTTCTTTTGGAGGGTAAATTAACTGACCTCTATGGGGTAAACAAGCATATGGTTCTGGTAGTTTTTTTTTGTATTAAGCTTCTGATTCTTTACAATTCATTTCTGAATACTTTTTATGGCTAGTCACTGGACAATAACATTTGATGGTTAGATTATGAGATAAATTTTGTTGCTAGAACCAATCTCTCTCTTGGTTTTGCAGGAATTAATACTGCGCAGTTCCAATGTATGAAGATAGTTGAGTTGTTCCACTTGTTAAGCAGAAAATGACACCACCTTGAATCAATTTTCTTGCCATTGAATGACAGACAAACTCTTTGAATGTTATACGGAACCAATTTTGGGTTTTTGAGCATTTAATTTGTTGCGCTTTGTGTACTTTTTATATGGAATAACTCAAAATTTTAAGAGGTCCATTTTGTGTACCCCTTTAGAGCTTTATGGAGAGTGCTCCAGTAGCCACATGTGGCAAGAGAGTTTGCCATTTGTGCAGGCAATTTAGACAAGAGATAGAGGAGTTTTGAGAGAGATCCTCACATAGCCAGCTTCATCTAATCATCATTCGGAGGGCATTTGTGGTCTGATCGAGCTGATTTTGATGGACATGTTTGTCTCTATGTCTTCTTTAATCTGAACAGTGGAGATTGGATTAACGGCTGGAATTTTTTTTATAGTGTCGGGAACATAAGCTGGGTTTGTTTTCAGCAATAGCGAGTTTGATCAAACTCTACCATTAGAAAGGCATTCGTGATCTGATTGGAGTATTTTTTGTCAGTATTTAGAGGACATTTGGATATTTATTTTGAACGGTGGAGTTTAGATTTTTAAGGTCTGAAAGTTGTTGGTTGCTGTCAAATTCGATGCCTATGTCTTTTATATGCTTTGTTATTCTCTTTTATTATTTGGAGTTGTGGTTTTGTTTATTATTGTTTGGTGCACTTTGAGCTTTTCGAATTTGTGTTGCTGTAAATGTTGTTGAATTATAGTGGAGATTTTGCTTGGACGGGAGAAAGGTCCTTTTATCCTTCATTTTGAAGGAGTTTGGAGTTTTCATATTAAAAATTATCATCTGTTTGTATAATTGCTTAATAAATTTATTTGTGCTTTTGGATAGCCTACCTTTGATTCTCCGGTCATTCAAGAAAGAAAGGAATTGTTGGAATTTAGTTTTTGGCTAAACGAAACATTTCTTTTTCTCTGACAGAATAATGACCAAGCAAGGTTGTTTTAAATTTGGAACTGTCATATGGGACATATGGATGGAGACCGCAATATTTTCATCACGCTGCCAGGCGTGTACGTTGCCGTTGTGGTTCACTTGTTGATTTCAGTTTCTAAACATTTTGTTCTTTTAGAATTCTTTATGATGTACTCAGAAAACCTCATACATTGTCCCTTATTTCATACAATATAACACTATTTTTTTCTTTCATTTAACGGCTGCAGACATTTTGGTATTGGGAGGTTTCTTCTTGGTTTCCATTTAATGGTTACGACATTACTTCCATCTTCTTCTTCATCGTTCTTCTCTTCTTTATCTTTTTCACGTTGTTTCCAACTGCCCAAGACCGGTGAATATGGCGATTCCCTGCTGCTATCAGCCGTTGCATGTTAAAAAACTTCTCATCACAGACTTCCAGGATTTTCATAAATTCACAACATAGTCGGATCATCCAGCTTCTTGTTTCTCATTCTGATAACCTGACGCCTTTCCAGATCGACCAATTAGATATGGCTCCGGCGAGGAATTGTTGCCATGCATCGCCAGACCATGATATGTTCGGGTTGCATAATGCTCTGCTCCTGATTTAATTGTTCCCTTGATAAGGGAAGTAGAGTTTCTGTCACGCAATTGCAATGCCTTCTCAGTTGTTTTTGCTGATGCAAGAACTCCATCTTCTTTGCTCTCTAATAAAATTACAATGAATAAAACTAAAATAAGAAACATAGCTAGTACTCGTCCAATCATATTTATCTAACTGCTCCGGCCAAAAAATGTAAAGCTCAAGTGACTGAATAATACCTTGTAACTCAAAATCTTCCACATATCTGCCTTGAATGAAAGAAAAGCGTGCTTCTTCCGAATGACTAGTTGCTTCCACCGGTGATGCATTAATCAAATCCCAAAATTCCATCACATATGCTCCAGTCCATTTGCTTCCTCTGCAGAAAAAAGATACTACTTTAAGATAATCATTTATGTCCAATAAAGATGAGATAACTCCTTCTGCACTAATACTGTTTCGCTTCACACCTGAAATCCCAAACATTAACATCAACAAGAAGAGAAAAGTATAGCATAGACTTCATTCAACACTAACAGTGCATAAGAAATTTAGAAAATGGAAATTTCTTCAAGCTATGGCTCAAATTCAATGCACAAAGAAGTGAAAATATACGTCAACCTGTTGAAAGCTAGCATGGCTTCAAATGGAGTAATAACTGGAGCTAAAAACGCTTTGCCATCCAAGAGAGCAGGTTGAGCACAAGACTAAATTATAGTAAATTATACAATCAAAAGTAGATGAAGACATAGATGGTAGGAAACATAGACAAATATACAATCAAAACAAACATAGATGAAGACATCACACTGTCAAAAGAGAAAGTTCGTTACTGTCACTTGAATATACTAAATTATACAATCAAAAGTAGGAAATTTTCTTCATGAATAGATGGTAGTCACCTCAGGAAAGTTGGCAAGCTTTGCAGGATTTGGTTTTCCCATAACAAGAGTATAAGCTTTTTTCCCCACTCCAGTAATTAGATGCTTCATCTGGTGAATCATATCAAGGTAACCAACTGCATCATCAAAAGGAACAAAATGGGATAAAGCATCACAATGATGTCGATAGATAGATTATCAATATATTTATATATCAACATAGGAAACCGAATGTGAAACATCCAAATGATCACAGCCATGTCAATGGCGTCATAATCTTTGTCATAACACGAAATCAAAATAACCAGATGCAACTAATTTCTGTTTCATGCTCTTGAGAACAACAAGAATATTCATGTACCGACAGAAAAGACTTTGAAAAACCTCAAGCCCAATTCACTTTTCCAGAGAGAAAATTCAACTACAAAATGAAATCATGTTCCTGAATGAATGTCAATACAATATCTTGACAATATCTCAATTACTACATCACTAAATTTTCTTAACAGTCCATGAACTAAGAAACCATGTATGCCACTATCAAACGCAATCCTAAAAGAAAAAAGCAAGAATGCACTAATTATATCAGGCTTGTCATTGGACGAAGCACAATCCAACAAACTTTTAGCACATATGGAAGCATCAATGGAAGCCTTTCCTAACACAAAGAAAGCCGGAAGCTTTGAAGTCCTACAAAAGAAAAGGAGAAAAAAACATTAGTTTCAATACGGAAACAACAAGATTTAAACTTTCCATTTGTTATATCAAAACGAAACGAAATAAAAAACAAGACTCACTGGCTAAGACAAGTGTGACCGTAATGTACAACGCAATCAGCATCAACATGCGAAGCTCCAACTTCATCGACACAACAACTTCCGTACGTTGTATCTGCCATAACAAACAACCGAACCTCTGTCGTACCATCACTAAACTTTTTCAGTGTCAGAAGTTTGTCTTTCAATGCTTTCGATATCTTCGTAGAATCCTTAAGCAACTCATCTGGAAATTAATAATTAAAAAATAAAATAAAAAAACTAAGTCCAGTTCGTAGTTATTTATTGTATTTGCTCACGAAGTAGCCGAAATTAACTGAAAAAAAATTGGAGCAAAAGGAACAGTTTGGGTTACCTATACAGCCACTCGAGTGAAGTTCATGGTATGGATGAAATCGGCAGTTCCAGCGATTTCGTAATTTTGTTCAAACTCCATGGCCGCAAACACTCTCTGCTCACTTTCCCACTTGGGGGAGAAGTAAACAAGAACCAGTTTAACTAATTCGGCTCAATCGTTTAACCAAGAAGAAATTACACGGTTCAGGACATTATTATACAATATTTTCCATACATTATCGATACATATATATATATATATATATATATATTACAGATTGATGTTTTTATAATTGTTAATTCACGGTGTCACATTTGTTAATAATGGTCACATTATGGTTTATAGTTTCATTATTTCGAATTCAAATCCTTTGTTTTTATTTATTTACTTTACTTTTTTTTTTCTAAACGGCGTTGTTTATGGTTGTTGTGCATTGTTTTGGTTATGGCGGCGGTAATTATTATTTTTTCAACTTTTTACATTTACAAAGGTAAATTGTTTTAATTGTGAAAAAGGTTTTTGGCCAAAATTTCCTTTTTTGTTTAGGTTTATGCTTGTTTAGGGTAATTTCAAATTTCCTCGCAAGCCGATTTGGTTCTCTTGTTCTTTTTGTTCTCTCATTCTTTTTGTTCTTCAGTTTCTTGACGTTCGTTTCGATTTCCTACACTCTCTTTTTCTTTGCTTACGGTGAGTGTGCTTCTATGTTGTAATCGTTTATTCAGTTGTATTGATTTATTGCATAAAAGATTCAAAACTTGTATTGAAAACTCAAATGTTGATTTATTGCAATTTGGGGATAATATTGTTGGTTATATAACTGGTCATATTATGAGGTGTAGTAAGGAGTGGTGTTCTGTTGATCACATCCTTTTCCCCATTCACATTCCGAGTACTGCCTTAGGGTAGATTAGACCATTGGGTCTTAGGTCAATTTTGCTTCAAAGAAAGATGCATGTATATCTATGACTCATTGAGATCTAAAAGGAATGACAATGCTATTGTATTGGTTGTTGAAGCATATTCAGTGCTACTTCCCCCAATTTTTCAATATTTGCAACTTATTTACTGGTAGAAAGAATATTGATTCTTCCTCTAGTGCTTATTATTACGTCAACAAAACCGACCCCGTTGAAGTCAAGTTTTTCTCTCCTTTACCAACTTAGCAAAACAAGTAAATTTCCACACTTATGATACTAATTTGTTCTTCTTCTTTTTGTTTTGGCCTTTTGCTTAATTTTTGTTTATGTGTCTCTTCTTCAGTGATTGTGGCTTGTTTCTTGCATCCTTTGCTAACTATTTTATAATGGGAAAGAAAATTCTTGGCTGGAATTTTGATGTGTTGTCACATGATTGAGGTTGTTGGTTTTGTTATGGTTGCATGGATTGTTGAAGTAGTTTGAAAATGTTAGTAGCGAGGAGGAGTCACCACAAAACCCTATATGATTAATATGCAAATATGAAGGAAGAAATTCACTTAATTTGGTGATTAGAAGCAAAAGATGCAAGGAATACTAATCTAGTCTAGTTTTTGGCGAATCTTAGTGTTGTTGAATTCAGTTTTGATGATGATGAATACAAAACATCCATGAAAGAAAAACGAAAGTGTACAATATCTGATGTGTGGTCACAATGCATGTTATTCCATGCCTACGCACGTAGATATTACAAAAATGGCATCAAAGCACGCTAAAGTGGAACCAATGCACGTAGATTGAATGGCAGTTGAATACAGTGAGCATTAAGTGTTGATCTACACACATAAAGAGATATCAACGCACATAGTCGAGATTTGAGGTTTTGATAAGTATTTCATGAACGATCAAGGTATGTTGATTGGCGAAGCAAGGCACGTAGATGGATCAAAGATGAAAACTTTGAAGAGAAGCCTTACGCACGTTAATGAGGAAGCTATGCACGTAGACAAGCTAACGATGAGGACAAAGGCAAGACGCTCCTCAGGATTTGAATTTGTATATCCCTGACACAGTCACGTGAAAGATAAAAGGTGCTATCTTGGAGAACCGACCACGCACGTAGTACAAGGTGCTAAGCACGTAGAACGTTGTCTGGGTAAAATGCATGTACTGGAGATCAAAACAACACACTCAGAGTAGACTACAATGCACATTGATCAATGATGATAGAACTGTTAGTTTTAATGCCCTAGTCCAATCAGTTATGTATGTTGTCATTTGATTTATTAGTTAATAAAGAGGCATTTCGTTTCATATCTATGAAATTATATATGTTTTATAATGATAAAACCTCCATGAATAGTTGATTCTTCCTTATGTCATCAAGTGTGTGACTTGATAGTAAAACCTTAAGGTATAAGAATACTATTTTAAATGTCTCTAATCGATTATTATCATGGGAATGATAATAAATTAAGGTTAGTATGTTGCTAAGTGGATAATCATATTTTACTGATTATGGATATGGGATATCAACTTAGAACATAGATATGTGTTGGGGAACATGTATTGGACTGGCCTACTATGAAAGCACTTTATGGATTAATGTCACAAATAGCTTTCATGCAGTGGTGATATTTGAGTCATCTGACTGAAACTCACTATCGACTCCTACTTGAGGAATCACATGTTTTTACTTAGTCAAATGTTATTCGTAACAGGGTAACTATAAATGCTATGATCGGATATGTCATGAATCTTGTAGAGGAGTGATAGTGAGAATGACGAATTTGTTCCTCTTATGAAGAGTGATATCTCTAGGCCACTTGATGAGTAGGATTGATGATATGTATGCATACTCGAATGAATTGATAAAGAGGTTTATCAATGTCATTTGTTATATCAATCTACTTGGGATCAAGAAACACGTTAAGCGATATAAGGTTGACATGTAACCATGCCTTATGCTTAAATGAGATATTGTGTGACAAAAAGACTAAATATCAAGCTGTAAAAGGTTAACTCGAATCTTCGACGCCATTTGATTTTGGGTTGCCGTAATGTATTACTAGATATTGCTTATGGACTTTGGCTTAAGAGTTTGGGACAAAACTCATTGCCAATTTCGAATAGGCCTTGGGTCACACACTTAGAACGAATTGAATTGGTTTGCAAATATTCTCTCTTTTGGTAATCAAATTATTAAGATGATTAATTTGATCGATCTTTAATAATTCAGAGTTTTATAATTTATGTCTTAAATATGATATAAGACATAATCTATTAATGTAATGGACTTTTAATATAAGCTATTTATTATTATGTTATTGGGTATATTATTATGTGTGACATAATTAGGCCCATGCATATTAGTAATAAAGTGATTTATTTAATGATAATGTATCATAAAATTAAAAGCTCAATAACATTAATAAACACTTTAAAAATTCAGAATACATACCTCTCATATTTTTAGGAGTCTCAATTCTTGTGTGACAAGGATAGGAAATTCAGCACACTTATATTTTTTAGGAGCCCTTGTTCTTATGTGATAAGAAGTTCTTATTTTTGTAATACAAGTAAAACAAACCCTAGTACACATAGAATAGGGTTTTCTATTCCTATATATAGTTCTTGGCCGAATTTTTAAGGGGGATTAATATCTTGGCCGAATTTTCTTAACGTAAGAACAAGGCATAGCCGAATTTGTGAGTGTCACAATTAAATAAGAGAAAATTATTTGTGAGAAAATAGAATAGAGATTCTTGGTGCTAGTACACAAATCCAATTCTCCAAAGTTCGTTCGTGTGGATTCTTTTAGACATGTTTGTGCAAAGGCAACGTGAGAGATAGGGGATTCGGCCTTGACTAAAAGCAACATCAATACTCCATTCAGTCGATCATTCGAGCTTGGATTTAAGATAAATTCACTAACCCTACTCGTGTACGTTGATGTGCATGGATCCTTGGTGGAATTATAGAATAAAAAAAATTTGTTATTTCCGCTGCGTTGTATCCTTATGAATTTCATAAATCGTTTACGAATTTCAGCAGTGATATCAGAGACACTTGCATTATCAACATACACGTTAATGTTTATATGTGATATATTGTGTTGCTTTGTATGTTTCGGCCTTGTTACAATATTTTGAATATTGTTGTTGGATGAATATTGAATATTAAGATTTAATTTAGGAAGATTAAATTTGGAATTTTATGTTAAAGGCATTATATGATGAATGTTGAATTCTGAGATTCACCTAGAAAGCCGGTTAGGTTTGTTATAAGCGGGTTTTGTGATGAGATTACAAATAATGGGATGAATCATAATATGATTATTAGATTCAAATATTAATGAGATTAATACAGATTGGTGTTTAAAAATTAGCAACTCGTTTAATGAGCAATGCGAATTTTGAACTTCCCTCGCAACCGGCTTGCAAAACCGCTTTATACATCTAACGTTTAATCAATTGAATTATTTGATTAATGATATTGATGCTCATAATCTGATTATTTTTTGTGTTGAATAATGATTCAATATGTATGGTATATGACATGGCCCAATTAGCCCAATGTGATTGGATTATTATTGATTATTGCAATAGTATGGCGAATGTGCCTATTTCAATTTTCGTATTTTTGGCGAATGTACCTATTTTCTTTAGTATAGAATTTTATTTATACAATAGATGTAAAGAAGATGGAGGCCGTTCGTTGCAATGAAGAACGAAGGCCACCCTAGGTCAACTCGTAATCGTCACATTTGTGAGATCAAACTTTGTTTTGGGCTATGTCATGTCACATTTAAATTTATGCCATTTAATATATTCATGTGATGAATGTTGTGGATGAATGTTTAATTTTTGTATCCCACTCAAAACAAACAAACGAATCCCTATAATACGTAAGTCAAAAATGCCTTCCATAATCAATGCTTGTCAAGGCTTTGTTCGTCAACATGTAGGTTCTGCCTCCGCAATGTGCACCTGATTACCTTAGTGAGACATGGGTAGATAATGGTGATATCTACATTTTGATTATGGTTAGACTTAACATAGCTATCAAAATGGTTTTGGGTCTAGGGCATAAAAGGAATTTAAATGTCGGGACATAAGATGTCAAAATTCCTAGAAATAAAAGAGTTATATACGATATAATTGAAAATGAGTTTTCTGCCTAAATAGATAAGGTTAAGGACTAACTCATATGACTTAACTTTGAGTGAAATATGGATCTTGTACCCACTACATGTTTTAACTTTAGGAATGTTAAATTTAGTGGGAGTTTTTCAAAGACCTCTTATTAAATCTTTGCATATTTTTGTAAGTAGATATAATGGCAACAAATAACAACACATCAATCTTTACATTGCAATCGATCCTTGAGAAGGATAAAATGAATGGGACTAACTTCCTTGATTGGTCTCGAAACTTAAGAATTGTTCTTAAGCAAGAAAGAAAGAGTTATATCCTAGATACATCAATTACCAATGAACCCACACTCAGTGCCCCTCGAGCACAAAAGGATACTTATGAGAAGTATAATAATGACTCGACGAGTGTCATATGTCTTATGCTTGCTACTATGGTTACGAATTTGCAAAAGCAATTCGAAGCTATAAAGGCATTTGATATGATGAGGCATCTCAAGGAAATATTCCAAGAGTAAGCCCGTCAAAAAAGGTTCTTGACAACCAAGACCACTGACGTTCTTGTGGTTCAAAGGGAAAGGGCAAAGGCAAGGCTAATTCAAAGTTTGTTGGCAAGGGCAAAGGGAAATCCAAGCCCAAGCCTAAGCCAAAGATAACCAAACCAAAAGAGGGAGTTTGTTTTCATTGCCATAAGACTGGAATAGCTAAAGAAGAAGAGAAGTAAGACTTCTACCTCAGGTATGTTTGTTATAAAAATCAACATGTCTACTAATTTCTCATGGGTATTTGATACTAGATGTGGACCTCATATTTGCATTTGTTTGCATGAATTGAGAAATAGTAGATTATTGATGAAAGGTGAAGTGGACCTACGAGTAGGCAATGGAGCAAGAGTTGCTGCATTAACTTTGCCTAGGGGACTTGTTTTACAATTATTGAATTGTTATTATGTTCCTACTTTGAGTAAGGACATCATTTCCGTTTCTTGTTTAGACAATGATAGATTTCATTTTATTATTGAGAATAATAATCTTTTCATCTATCATGGGGACATATTTTATGGTAATGCTACCTTGTCTTAGGGTTTTTATGTCTTAAACTTGGAACAAAGCAAACACATCTATAACACTAATAAAAGGTTAAAATCAAATGATTTGAACCAAACCTACTTTTAGCATTGTCGTTTAGGCCATGCAAGTGAGAAACACATTTCAAAACTCCATAAACATGGATTACTTCACTCATTTGATTTTGAATCATTTGATACATGCGAATCTTGCTTGTTAGGCAAAATGACAAAGAGTCCTTTTACACACAAAGGTGAAAGGGTCAATGATCTATTAGGCCTAATACATACTGATGTATGCAGACCTTTTAGTTCAAGTGCTGGAAGATATTACTTGTACTTCATTACCTTTACTGATGATTTCAGTAGGTATGAATTTGTCTGTCTTATGAGACACAAATCTGAATCCTTTGAAAAGCTCAAAGAATTCAAAAGTGAAGTACAAAATCAACTTGGCAAGAATATCAAAGCACTTTGATATGATCATGGTGGATAATATTTAAGCCAAGAGTTTGACAATCATCTTAAAGAGTGTGAGATTGTCTCACAACTTAGTCCTCCCAAAACACCCCAATGGAATGGTGTGTCTGAAAGGAGAAATCGAACTCTATTGATATGGTTTGATATATGATGAGTCAAATGGATCTTCCAATCTCGTTTTGGGATTATGCCTTAGAAACTGCTACATTCATACTTAACTGAATTCCATCTAAACCGGTTGAAAAGACATTATATGATATATGAAAAGGGAAGAAGCCCATAATGTCTTTTCTAAAGATTTAGGGATGCGAAGCATTTGTGAAACAAAAAGTTTCAGAAAAGTTAGCACCTAAATCCAATAAATGCATATTTGTGGGGTATTCAAAGGAAACAGGAGGATACTACTTCTATAATCGTTCTGAGAACAAAGTGTTTATTGTCGAAGCGGTGTCTTTTTAGAAGGGAAATTTATTTCCAAAACAATTAGTGGGAGTAAAGTACTCCTAGAGGAACTAAGAGAACCACAAATAGCCACTGAAGATGGGACATAGATTCAAGACGATTCACAAGGTATTGTGGAGCCCGAATCTGTAACACAAGGCCCAAGAAGGTTTGGTAGGATTAGTCACGAACCTGAGAGATATAGATTTCTCCTAACTGACGATAAAGTAATTGTTCTTGTAGACCATAACGAGCCTAGTACCTACCAATAGGCGATTGTAGATTCAAATTCTGTAAAATGGCTTGAAGCCATGGATTTTGAAATGAAATATATGTATGACAACCAATTTTGGAACTTGGTGGATCCACCTGATAGAGCCAAGGTCATTGATTGCAAATGAATTTATAAGATAAAAGCCAATGGGATCTTCAAAGAAAGACTTATTGCAAAAGATTTCAAACAAACTCATGGTATTGACTATGACGAAACCTTTTCACCAGTCGTCATGCTCAAATCCATTAGGATTCTTCTTACCATAGCAGCATATTATGACTATAAGATATGACAAACGTATGTCAAAACAGCTTTCCTAAATGAAAATCCCCTTGAGGATATGTACATGACACAACCCGAGGGTTTTATCGATCCTAGGAATTCTAGTAAATGTATGCAATCTTCAAATATCCATTTATGGATTGAAGCAAGCATCTCGAAGTTGTAATCTTCTTTTTGATGAAGCGGTCAAAGAGTTTGGATTCATCAAGAACGAAGATGAGTCTTGTGTATACAAAAAGGTTAGTAAGAGTGCTATAGTGTTCTTAGTGTTGTATGTTGATAACATCTTGATCATTGGAAATGACATTCCAACCTTGCAAAGTGTCAAGACTTGGTTTGGAAAGTGTTTCACAATGAAAGAATTAGGTGAAGCCTCGCGTATCCTAGCGATACAAATCTATGGAGATAGATCTAATAGGCTAATTGGACTAAGTCAAAGTGTGTAAATTGATAAAGTTCTAAAAAGGTTTAGCATGTTGAATTGCAAGAAAGGAATGATTCCAATAGTTTTTGGAAAACCATTGATTAAGGCTGGTTATCCTACAACAAGGCAAGCCAGAGATTACATGAGTAGGATTCTATATGCTTTTGTAACTGGATCTATCATGTATGTCATTCTTTGTATACGCCCTGAGGTCACATTTGCTCTAAGCATGACTAGTAGATTCTAGTCTGATCTAGGTGAAAGTCAATGGACTGCAGTCAAGAATATCCTTAAGTACTTGAGAAGAACTAATGATATTTTCTTAGTCTACGGAGCACAAGAAGGCAAACTAGTACTAAATGGTTATACTGATGTTGGATTTCAGTCTAACCATGATGATTTCAGATCAAAATCTAGTTATGTGTTTTGTTTGAATGGAGGTGCAGTTAGCTGAAAAAGTTCCAAGCAAGGCACCGTGGCCGATTCTACTACAGAGTTTGAGTATATAGCTACGTCAGACTCAACAAAGGAAGTTGTTTGGCTTAAGAAGTTTATTACTAGTTTGGATATCGTCCTAAGCATCGCAAACCCAGTAGACTTGTATTATGATACAAGTGGGGTCGTTGCTCAAGCCAAGAAGCCCAGATCACATCAAAGAACCAAACACATACTTAGACGTTTTCACCTTATTCGAGATATAGTCGAAAGGGGAGATGTCAAGATATGCAAAGTTGACACAAATGACAATGTAGCGGATCCTTTGAGAAATGATCCACAAGAACCAAAACATGAAAGACACATCAGGTATTTGGGTATTAGGTTCATTCCTGATTGCGACTAGTACAAGTGGGAGACTATTAGTTTTAATGCCCTAGTCCAATCAGTTATGTATGTTGTCAATTAATTTATCAGTTAATAAAGAGGTATTTCGTTTCATATCTATGAAATTATATATGTTTTATAACGATAAAACCTCAATGAATAGTTAATTCTTCCTTATGTCATCAAGTGCTTGACTTGATAGTAAAACCTTAAGGTATAGAAATACTATTTTAAATGTCCCTAATCTAATATTATCATAGGAATGATAATAAATTAAGGTTAGTATGTTGCTAAGTGGATAATCATGTTTTATTGATTATGGATATGCATAGATACGTGTTGGGGAACATGTGTTGGATTTGCTCGTTATGAAGGGACTTCATGGATTAATGTCAGAAGTAGCTTTCATGCAGTGGTGATATTTGAGTCCTCTGAATGAAACTCACTATCGACTCCTACCTGAGGAATTGCATGTTTTGACTTAGTTGTTAGTTTTGTGCCTTAGCTCAATCATGTAAACATTGTCATTTGGTTTATTTAATAAAAGGAGGCATTATATTTCTATGAAATATTATTTGTTTTATGAAAGATAAAAGTCCATGAATGGTTTATTATTCTTTATGCCATCAAGTACGTGACTTGATAGTAAAACCATAAGGATAAAAGGGATATTATTCTAAATGTCCATAATCGATCATTATCATGGGAATGATGATGAATTAAGATTAGTATGTTGCTAAGTGGATAATCACGTTTTACTGATTATGGATATGAGATATCAACTTAGAACATAGATGCATATTAGGGAACATGTATTGGACTGGTCCGCTATGAAAGCACTTCATGGATTGTTGTCACAAAGTTGTTTTCAAGAAGTGGTGATATTTGAGTCCTCTGACTGAAACTCACTATCGACTCCTACATGAGGAATCACATATTTTGACTTAGTCAAATGTTATCCGTAACAGGGTAACGATAAAGGCTATGATCGAATATGTCATTAATCATGTAGAGGAGTGATAGTGAGAATGATGGATTTGTTTCTCTTATGAAGAGTGATATCTCTTGGCCACTTGATGAGTAGGATTGATGGAATGTATGCATACTCGAATGAATTGATAAAAGAGTTTATCAATGTCATTTGTTATATCAATCTACTCGAGATCAAGAAACATGCTAAGCAATATAAGGTTGACATGTGACAATGCCTAATGCTTAGAGGAGATATCGAGTGACAAAAGGACTAAATATCAGACTGTGAAAGATTAACTCGGATCACCAACAATCACTCAATTTTGGGTTGTCATAATGTATTACTAGATACTGCTTATGGACTTTGGGCCTAAAGGTTTGGGACAAGGCACATTGCCAATTTCGAGTGGGCCTATTGGGTCACACACAAGAACGAATTGAATTGGTTACAAAAATGTTCTCTCTTTAGTGATGATTGAATTATTAAGATGGTTAATTTGATTAATCAACAATAATTCAGGATTTTATAATTTATGTATTAAATAAGATTTAATACATAGTACATTAATGTAATGAGCTTTTAATATTAATCACCAATTATTATGAGTATAATTATTTAATTATGTGTGACATAATTTGGCCCATGTGTGTGATTTATTTTGTGGTAATGTATTATAAAATTAAAAGCCCAATAACATTACAATAACCCATGAAAAATTCGGCACAAGCCTTAAAAATAGGAGGGAGAAATTCGACTACACTCCTATTTTTTAGGGATCACAATCCTTGTGTGACAAGGAGTATTTTGGTACATGTATTAATTAATTAGGAGTCCATAACTAATTAGGAGTTTAATTCTTGT
The DNA here is from genome assembly GCA_948243855.1 of Flueggea neowawraea. Classification (NCBI taxonomy): domain Eukaryota; kingdom Viridiplantae; phylum Streptophyta; class Magnoliopsida; order Malpighiales; family Phyllanthaceae; genus Flueggea; species Flueggea neowawraea. The sequence goes on along the minus strand of CAODLS011826806.1, from coordinate 5,018 downwards.
ATGACAAGAAAAATAAAGTCCTAATTAGTATGTGATAAAATTAATTAGGAAGTATTTATTCCTGTAGGACAAGGAATGCAAATGCTAGTGTGACTAGGAGTAGAATTTGGCAAACTCCTTCCTTTAAAGGAAGGTGCCGAATCCTACTAGGGCAAGGAGAGGCAAAATTCGACCTCCTTATGCTGCCTATTTGGGTCTCCTTATATGCATATAAATAGGGTTGCACCCCTTGCCATTCATCCATCAATTGCCAAATTTGTGTGCCACAATTCAAAGAGAGAAAAATTATTTTTGTGAGCTTTAGAATAGAGATTCTAAAAGGGTGTTAGTACACTCAACCAATCCAAGGTAAGTTCATTCGTGTGGATACCTCTAGCCACGTTCGCGCAAAGACAACATGATTCCACAAGGTAATTCGGGTTCTTGGTGCTAAAAGCTACGCCATCGTTTCATACAACTGAACAATTGAGCCTTGGTGAAAGGTAGATTTTTCTAACCCTAATTATATATGTTGATATGCATGGATCCTTGGGGGAATTCAAGGCATAAAAATTTTTTTATTTCCGCTGTCATGATTGTTTATGAATGTCATATTACAGTCGCAAATTCCAACAGTGGTATCAGAGCCACTTGCACCATCAACATATATAATTCTTTTATATGTGATATAATTGATATGTATGATATATTCGGCCTTGATATAATATTGTTGCTATAATAATCACTCTTGTTTAGGGTTTAATTTAGCAAGATAAAATTGGTTTATATATGATAAATGTCGAATGATTGTTGAACTTGCATAGGATGTTAAAGATTCACCTAGAAAGCCGATTAGGTTTTTGTATATGCGATTTTTATAATGTGATTATAAATTAGATGAATCATAATGTGATTATGAGATTCAGGTATTAATGAGATTAATACATATTGGAGTTTTAAAATTAGCACCTCATTTCATGAGGAATGCGAATTATAAACCTCCCTCGCAACCGGCTTGCGAAAACCGCTTAAACACACCCAACGCTTAATCAATATAGTTTTGATTAAATATTTTCATAATTGGATTATGATTGTGATTGAATGATGATTCAATATGCATGGTGCATGACATAGCCCAACAAACCCATGTGATTAGATTTAAAGTTTTGTAAGGGTTGGCCTTATGTGCTTATTTCAAATACGACATGCGTGTTATTTTGGTGAATGTGCCTATTTCTTTTAGAACATGTTAGTATAGAAATATATATATATATATATATATATATATTATTTGTAAAAGAAGATGGAGGTTGTTTGTTGCGATGAAGATTGAAGAACACCCTAGGTTAACCTCGATCTTTCACATTGGCTTGTGAAAAGGTCAACTTAGATTTGGGCTTTATCATGACACGTTTACATGATGCTTTATATATACATGTGATGTTATATATGCCATTATTGAATGTATGTTTTATCCCATAATACAAACATGATCCCTACAAAATAGTAAGTCAAGAAAATGCCTTCCATAATTGATACCTGTCAAGGCTTTGTTCATCGGTGTTGTAGTTTCTGCCTCCGCAGGGTGCACTCAGTTACCTTAGTGAGGTAATGGGTAGATAACGGTTATCTACAATTGGTTATGGTTTGACTTAACATGGCTATCAAAACGGTTTTGGACCTAGGGCATAAAAGGGATTTATATGTCGGGACATGAGATGTCAAAATCCCTAGAAATACAAGAGTTATATACGATATAACTGAAACAAAGTTTTTACCTAAATAGCTAAGGTTATGGACTAGCTCAGCTGACATAACTTTGAGTGAAATACGGATCTTGTACACACTACTTGTTTTAACTTTGGGGATGTTAAATTTAGTGGGAGTTTTTCAAATGACCACTAATTAAAACTTTGCATTTTTGTATGTAGATATAATGGAAGCAAACAACAACACATCAACCTTTACTTTGCGATCAATCCTTGAGAAGGATAAATTGAGCGGGACTAACTTCCTCGATTGGTCTCGAAACTTAAGAATTGTTCTTAAGCAATAGAGGAAGAGTTATGTCCTTGATACAGAGTATCCTCCTGTACCAGCATCGAATGCCCCAATAGCACAAAATGATGCTTATGAGAAGCATCTAAGTGACTCAACTGATGTCACATGTCTTATGCTTGCTACCATGGTGGCTGATTTGCAAAAATAATTCGAAACTATGGAAGCATTTGACATGATGAAACACCTCAAGGAAATGTTCCAAGAGCAAGCTCGTCAAGAAAGGTTCTTGATAATGAAGGCATTCAATGAATGTAAGATGGCTCCTGGTACTTCAGTAAGTGCATATGTGCTCAAGATGAAGAGTCATCTTGACCAACTTGAGAGACTTGGTACTCCATTGACAAAGGAGTTTGCCATAGATACGATCTTAGGGTCACTCCAAAGTAGTTATGACCAGTTTGTCATGAACTACAATATGCACAACATGGATAAGTCCATCACAAAACTACTTGGTACGTTAAAGAATGTCGAGAAGAGCATTCCCAAGACCAAGGATGTGTTCATGGTACATAAGAGGAAAGGTAAAGCTAAGCCAAAGAGTGTTGGCAAGGGCAAAGAGAAACCTAAGCCCAAGATAACCAAGCCAAAGGAGGGAGTTTGTTTTCACCCCCATAAAGATGGACATTGGAAAAGGAATTGTAAACTCTACTTGGAAGAGATAAAGGAAAAGAGAAGTGAGACTTCTACTTCAGGTATTTTTGTTATAGAAATCAATATGTCTACTAATTCCTCATGGGTATTTGATACTGGATGTGGAGCTCATATTTGCATTAACTTGCAGGGGTTGAGCAACAATAGATCGTTGATGGAAGGCGAAGTGGACCTACGAGTGGAAAATGGAGCAAGAGTTGCTGCATTAGCTATACGAATTTTTTTCTCTTATGATGAGTGATATATCTACGCCACTTGATGAGTAAGATTAATCGAATGTATGCATACCCAAATGAATTGATAAATGGATTATGAATGTCATTTGTTATATCAATCTACTTGGGATCAAGAAACATATTAAGCAAATAAGGTTGACATATAACCATGCCTTATGCTTAATCCAGATATCGTGAGACAAAATGATTAAATATCAAATTGTGAAAGGTTAACTCGGATCACCGACTCCACTTGATGGTGGGTTGTCATAGTGTATTACTAGTTATCACTTATGGACATTGGACCCAAGTTTTGGGACAAGGCCTATTGCCAATTTTGAGTGGGCTTATTGGGTTGGTCACACACTAAAATGAATTGGATCGACTCACAAATATTATCTCTTGTAGTAATTGAATTATTAAGACAATTAATTTGATTAAGTAATAATAATTCATGATTTTATGATTTATGTCTTATATATAATATAAGATATTATCTATTAATATAATGGGCTTTTAATGTAAATTACTTCTTAATGGGTTAAATATGTTTTGAACATATTATTATGTGAGACATAAATTTGGCCCATGTATATTAATCATAAAGTGATTTATTTGATGATAATGTATTATATAATTAAAAATTCAATAACATTAAAAAACCTATGTAAAATTTTGGCACATTGTTTTTAGAAAAAATTCTACACACTCCTATTTTTTTGGATCCTTGATTCTTGTATGACAGGAAAAGAAAACCTAGTACACTTCATACCTAATTAGGCGTTCTTATGCTTGTAGGACAAGGGAAAAGAAGTCCTAATAGAAGAAAGACTAGGGTTTTCTATGCTTCTATAAATAGCGGCTGAATTTGTACATCCATAGAGGCTTGGCCGACTTTGGAGTGCCACAAAATAAAGCGAAAATCCGTGAGAACTAGAACATAGATTCTCAAGTGCTAGTACACTAGGCCGATCCAAGCAAGCTTGTTCGTGTAGATATCTTTATACACGTTCGCGCAAACACAACATGAGAGAGAGGGTGATTCGGCTTTGAATACTAAAAGCAACATCAACACTCCATTCAGTTATACTATCAAACATTGGATTTAAGTTAAAAACCCTAACCCTAATCGTATATGTTGATGTGTATGGATTTTTGTTGCAATTCTAGGTTTAAAATGTTTAATTTTTTTGTTATTTTTGCTGCCATATATGCTTGTGAATATTATAAACTTAGCCACGAATTCCGGCAGTAACTATCAAGGTCATACATCTCCTTATACGCGTATATATTCTCACATATCAGAAATGAAATATACGGGGAAATTGCGTCTCTTTAGCACCCATCAATTCCAATAATGTCGGCAAAATAATGAGTTGCTAGACCATGTTTTATATTCTTTTATTTTTTATTCATTTTAGATGCCATATTAGCATATATATTATACATAATTTGGCTCATCAAACCCCGCAGTCATCATCATGGTTGTTAACTTGAAAATTCGGTTCGGATCCATGATTTCAATGTGCCCACGGGCGTCGAATGATTAAAAATATTTAGTTGATCATACATTGATCCTACAGTTTTATTTTAATCAAATCCGTGTATAGTTTTTCACATGCATGTCCTAAAGCTATCATGATTCATGAACTTAAGTTCGCCTTTTTTTTTAATAAGTGATCTAATTTGTTTTTATCAGAAATTGAACGTACGGTCCTTTAATATTTTATACTCTAAAAGCTATAAGCTAAAAATTTATTGGTAAACTCAAATTGCCTTAATAGATATTTTTTATTATTTGAGAATCTAACTTTGGACGACTCTAGTAATGATAATATGCGTAAAAAAATTGTTACTAAAGGGATATTTATGCTTGAAAGCTTAATTATATATGAAAATTAGTGCAATACTCGTACTACGCATGATAAATAATAATATTTTTATTTTAATTAATAAATAATATATTTTTTGTTTTGAAATATTTTTAAAATTAGTACTTGAATCATAAAAATTATAGTATTAACAAACTAAGAGAGAAACTATAACTATTAAATATTTGAAATTGTTATAAATTTCATAACTTTTAATCATAATTCTTTCATAACTTAAATA
>CAODLS011826458.1:0-10294 GCA_948243855.1 Flueggea neowawraea | reverse complement strand
TTTGTTTCATCCATAGGGATTCAGATTGAAGAGACAGTGGAGGAAGAACCTGCAGTTGAGTATGGTCCACATCCTCCCAACACTGTTGTTCTGAGTGATTTTGAGGATGAGAAGAGGAGTGAAGATGGAATTGATTGCACTTATCAACATCTATGGATTATAGATCTTAAAAATCCATTGTCGTGATTTCTAAGCTCATGATCCACATTTTGTCATACATCTCACTTGCATTTTGTATTTATCTTTGTCTTTGATGTTTGCAACTTTGTTACCTATTACTTTTATTAATGAAAATTCAGTGTTTTATAGCCATTTTGTCTCTTATGTTATATTATTTTTATCTTTGTTATCTATGCCTTTTTAATGTCGACAGAAAGGGGGAGAAATATTGGCTAAGACTTTGTATAAAATTGCTCGAGTGCTTTAATTTGTATGACTTGATCTTTTATAAATGAACTTGTATGCTTGACTTAACCATTGTGACAAGGCTTAAAAATCTTAATCAAATTTTCATTTTTTTAGTATGTTTAAGTTTAAAATAGGTGCATTAATTGAGGGGGAGTGAAAACTCTTTCCATATTTTGTCATCATCAAAAAGGGGGAGAATGTTGACTCTTAGTTTTGATGATTTTAACAAACATGTGAAAAAGTAAAGCAATGCATGTTGCAACCAATAATAAGCACATTGTAGCATGATCAACGCACGTTCCACATGATACAAGTCACGTTGATCATATCAAAGGAATTATGGGTTTTACAGTTGAGGTACAAGTCGCGCAACACAAGATACAAGTCGCGTTATCGTGTTCAACTAAGGAGGCAGTATGCATCTGAAAACTACAAGTAGTGTTGCATGAAGCTTAAGTCACGTTACGAGAATGAGGTGCTCTCGGCATGAGTTGCACTTATCTACAAGACACGTTGTAGAGCATACAAGTCACGTTATGTGAATGAGGTGCTCTCGGAATGAAATGCACTTGTGTACAAGTCACATTGCAGACAATACAAGTCACGTTGACGAGAATGAGCATCAGACTTGAAGTCGACTTGAGAGCAATGGAAATCGATGTTACACTATGTTTCAAGTCACGTTGTGAGTAAATGAGTCACCTTTGAAATCTTTCCTCAACGCACGTTGCACGCGGATACAAGTCACGTTGCATAAGGTGATGTCAGCTTCTGACAAGTCGGAGCCTCAGGATTCAAATTTGAATATTCTCTGACACCTGATGCAATCACGTGAAAGAATCAAAGGACAGATCTTTGGAGATCAACAACGCAAGTTGTATAATCAAGTGCCATATGCAACGTACATTAAGGCATGATCAATGCACGTTGCAAATTGACACAAGTCGCGTAGTATGAAGAAAATTTCCAGTTGAGCATTCTGGATAGAGACACAAGTCACGTTGCATACACATAAGATACATTACATTGTGCAACATTTGAGGCTGAAACATCAGAGTTGGATGCAAGACACGTTGAAAGGAAGCAAATCACGTTGTACGTCAAATGGACATCTACAACGCACGTTGCATGGGTTACAATGCACATTGTATCGGCTGATATCATCAAAATCAGAATATCTTTCTCATTTCTGAACGACTCTTTCAAGTCTCACAACGACTACTTTTTGGAACCTACCTATAAATAGAGGTACACACTTCAGAGAAATTAAGAGAACACATTGAGAGTGTGCCCAAGCTTTGTAAATTTAATTCTTGGACTTTCTCTTTCTAAGTGTTTTCAAGTTCTTACATCACAACTAGCTTTTGTATTACTATTTGCTTTGAGAGTTGGTATGAGAAGATCATTCTTGTTATGTTAATCATTATGTAAACAAGCTTTGGTTGTAAAGCTTATGAGTAGAATAGGTTTGTTTGTTTGGTACCTTAGAAAAACAAGTGGGTTTTGGTTTACTTGTTGAAGCCAGTGAAAAACATGGGATTGTAAAGGTTGTCTTGTGAGCCTGAAAAATAAGAAGTTGTAACAGTTTGCCTCCACCTGCAAGTGAGGAAGATTTAGTGGATTGAAACTCTCTAGTTGAGGCTAAAGGAGTGGATGTAGGTCAAGGAGGACCGAACCACTATAAATTGCAGATTTGATCTCTATCTCCCTTACTTACTTTTCATTTCAGTTTCTGTGGTTGTGTTGGATTTAGCTATTAAATTTTATTTTTCAAAATATTGCCAAAAGCTTTTAAAAATTTTTATACTTAGCAAGAAATCCAATTCTCCCCCTCTTGGATAACCATATTGGGATTACATAAGTGAAACAACTCATTTGAAGCACATCTTCCCTCAAGTCATTCAAGGGGAATTTTTGGATAGTAGTGTAGAACTCTCTCAAAAAGTAAGTGGGTCCTTGAATAGTAACCCACGGAAGGAAGGCAACATGTGAAAGTGGATATTCTTCAACTCATAATTTTGAGTTGTCGAACTCAATTGAATGCAAGATGGTGAAACTCCAATCACTGACCTTTGTATTTCCCTCAAAAAATTAAGCAAAAAGAAAAAGAAAATAGCATAATTAGTAGTGTCATCCCCGACAACGACGCCAAAAGCTTCATCGAGTCTACCACAAGCTCATGGTTGTCGATGTAGTTTTAACCTTTAGAATATTCTTAGGTTATCAAATCTTCAAGGACGAGTACTAAATGTGATCTAATTAACAATAAAAAGTGATAAAACTCATGATTTGGTTTTGATGCTTAGCTAAGCAAGGCATATTTAATAAAACGAACAAAGACAAGTGTAAATGGATTCAAATGTATGAGATTAGTTAGGAAAGTTGAGGTTCAATTGTTAATTCCTTCCTACTTAATAAATGAATAGGTTTAACCTATGGTGTGTTCTCATCTTGAAAATTACCTAAACGCCCTTTTAGGTTAATAAAGATATTACTCACATTTAGTAGGCTAATTCTGTCTATTGAACTTAACTAAATTGAGCCCTTTAAGTGTCTCGGACATTTCATCGAACACATTGTATGCAAGGTATATTTTTATCCTTAATCACACAACATGAATGCATATAACCTCTCCTAATATTCATCTTTTGATCCTTCTAATAGGATTGCTAAATAATGAGAATTATGAAGGTCAATCACAATCATCAATAATACAAAAAATGTCATTCAACCACAATAATTCAAGTAATTGTAGATATAACCAATAAAAACACAAAACACATTCATTGCCAAGCAAGAATTCTTTAACAATCTACATCTCAATGTTTGAACCTATTAAATAAAGCTAACGTAATAAAAATAAACAAAACAATACAAAACAATGAAAATGAAAATAGAACATTGTCACCAAACAATAGATGATGAGATGGAATATTGATTGATGATGTGGGCTTCTCTCCAAGTTTCCTTGAAGAAAACTCCCTTCTCTCTCTAGAACTTCCTCTCTTTCTTCAAAACTTGATTGTTGTTTTGTGTGAGGATGTCTAAAAGATCCCCAATGAGGCAATTTTTAGGAGTATTTATAGCCCTTGCTTGTTGACTCTCAGTTTTGATTTTAACAAAACATGTGAAAAAGTTAAGCAATGCATGTTGTAGCCAATGCTAAGCCCATTGAAGTATAATCAAGGCACATTATATCTATTACAATTCACGTTGATCATACCAAAGGAATTCTGGGTTTTCCAGTTGAGTTACAAGTCGTGCAACAAAGGCTACAAGTCACGTTGTCAAGCTAAACTCAGGAAGCAGTAGATCTCTGAAATATACAAGGCACGTTGCATAGAGCTCAAGTAGCATTATACGAGTGAAATTCTCTTGGCATAAATTGCACTTGTGTACAAGTCGCGTTCTAGAGTCTACAAGTCACGTAGACAAGAATGAGCATCAGACTTGAAGTCGACTTGCAAGCAATGGCAATCGACGTTGTAATCCGCTTCAAGTCACATTGATGAGTAAATGAGTCACCTTTGAGAATAGTCCCCAACGCGCGTTGCAAACTGATACAAGTCACATTGATGTGGGTGATGTCAACATCTGACAAGTCAGTGCCTCGGGATTCAAATTTAAATATTCTCTGACGTCTAACGTATTCACGTGAAGAATCAAAGGAGCGATCTTTGGAGATCGACAACGCATGTTGAAGGATGAAGTGCCATATGCAACGCACACTAAGGCATGATCAATGCACGTTGCAGATGGACACAAGTCACGTTGCAATAAGAAAATTTCCAGGTGACCATTCTGGATGGAGACTCAAGTCGCGTTTCAGAGATATAAGATACATTACATTGTGCAACATTTGAGGCCAAAGCATCAAAGTTGGATGCAAGACACGTTGAAGATAAGCAAGTCACGTTGTACGTCAATGAGACATTTACAACGCACGTTGCATGGAATACAATGCACGTTGAACCTGCTGATGTCATCAAAATCAAAATTTATTTCTCGTCTCTTAACAGCTATTTCGAGTCTCACAACTGCTACATTTTGGAGTCTGCCTATAAATAGAGGTATGCACTTCAGAGACAAGTAGAGAACTCCTTGAGAGTGTGCCAAGCTTTGCTAATTTCTTTCTTGATTTTCTCTCTCTAAGTGTTTTCAAGTTCTTACACCACAACTAAGTCTTTGAGTTGCTATTTGCTTTGAGAGTTGGTGTGAGAATATCATTTACGTTCTGTGAAACCGTTTGTAATCAAGCTTTAGGTCTAAAGCTTGTGGGTAGAATAGGTTTGTTTGTTTGTTGCCTTTGAAAAATAAGTGGTTGTTGGTTTTATTGTTGAGCCAATTAAAAATAATGGTTGTAAAGGTTTTCTTGTGAGCCTAAAAGCAAGAGGTTGTAACAATTTGCCTCCAGCCGCAATTGAGGAAGAGATAATGGATTGGAATTCTGTAGTTGAGACTAGAGGAATGAACATAGGTCAAGGACGACCGAACCACTATAAATCTTGGATTTTTTTTCCTCTATCCCTTACTCATTTTCATTTCAGTTTTTGTGGTTGTGTGTGTTGGATTGAGCTATTAATTTTCGTTTTTCAAAATATTACAAAAAGTTTTCAAAAAACTTTTATACTTAGTAAGAAATCTAATTCATTCATCTCTTGAATTGCCATATTGGGATTACATTGTCATCCCTACAAACCCTACAAACATTTCTGTCAAAATTGCCCTTTGGTATGCAATTGGCACCCACAAGTTGTTTTTGGCTCGTCACTCTTCTCTCTCCCGCATTTGGGAATGCCACGGCCGTGGCATTCAAAGGCAATGACCACCATAGCCTCTTTATGTTTTGTAAACCTTGATGCCACTACCGTGGACTCATTTGGCCACATTTTGGCCACGACCGTGGCATTCAAATGCCATGATCATGGCTCTTCTCGGCCTTGTAGATCATTCAAAACAGTAGGGAGTAGCAGTCAAGGTGTGGCGTCAAAAGTTGCTTCCGCTTCTTCCCATCATTCTAACTCCTTTTTAAACTCATTTTTCATGCATTTTCCATCATTTTTCTTCCACATTTTATGCATTCTCATTCATCCTTTACAACACACAAAAAGTGTATAAATTCACCGATAATTATACAAACATAGGATAAAAATACTAGAAATAATTACTTGATTGACTATATAAATTTATCATACATCATCTTTGCTACTAAATATCCATAATGAAGTATTATCGCATGTATACACTAGTTTTACTTGTAAATTTAGTGCCCCACATGTCTTGGGGATGTTTTTAGGACTAAACCCGAAGGATTAAAGTACTCTGTACCATTGTCGGTAGGAAGCATTTTAATTCGTTCATTGAATTAAGTGTTAACCATTTGATAAATTCTTTAAAAACATTTGCAGCATCAGATTTATTTTTCGAAAGATACACCCATGACAATCGTGTGTGATCATCAATAAAGATGATAAACCATCTTTGACCTAAGAGAGTATTAACCCGGGATGGACCCCAAATGTCACTATGAATCAAAGTAAAAGGTTTAGAAGAATGATATTTTGAGAAGGTAAGAAAGTTCGAGTATGTTTAGCCATTTGACACACATCACATTGAAGACATGTTCTTTTTTCGAAATAAATAAGGAAACAAATGTTTCATGTGAACAAAACTTGGATTTCCTAAACGATAGTGAAGTAACATGAGTTGATTATTGGTGGAAACACAGAAGCGACTTACTGATCTAGGGACAGGAAAAACAACAGTAAAGTAGTAAAGTCCATTGATTGCACTAGCATTGCCAATCCTCTTCCCCGTCTTCAAGTCCTGAAAACGACCACCAGATTAAGAGAAGCTAACAAGGCATGGAAGGTCAGCTGTAAACTTGCAAATAGACAACAAATTATATGACAAATTGGGCAAATGCAACACAATTTCTAAAACAATGTCCGGACTAATCCGAACAGTCCCTGTTCCAGCAACTACTAAAACTTTTCCATTAGCTACTTGAACTTTTCTCTGGTCTGAACTTGGAAAATATTTTTGAAAAAAAAAATCATTACAGTCATATGATCAGTGACACCAGAGTCCATAATCCATTGCTCATCATTGATGGAATGCTCCAAAGTACCTGACTTGACCATAAGAGAACTAACAGATGTAGAACCAGAGAGAAGACTGCGAAGGTGATCAACTTGTGCCTCCGACAAATTAACAGAAGTGGATGTCGGTGTTCTTCACGACGAACTTCAGCAAATACTTCTTCTATTGAGGGCAGAGGATGGCGACGAAGTATTCGCCCCCGTACCTCATCAACTTCTTTGTTAACACCAGCAAGTAATTCATAAACTCATCCTTGTCACGCATCTTCCAGAAGAGTTCAGCATCAGTAGGGTCTTTCCAAGGGACAATATTGAAAAGATCAACCTCTTGCCAACCACATGCACTGATTTCTAATTTATTTTGGTCTCCCTCAATCCGTGTTATAGGTTCATTTGCATGTGGCAAATGAAGTAAAATCATCCGAGCAGATATTTGTTTGATGACTTGTTGCAAAATAACATGAATTTATTTGAAAAGCTTAGTGCAATAGGGTAGACAAGAGATAAACCCAGAGCCACAAAACTCACTTAGCTTAAAAGCTCTTTGCTAACTCTAAATACACTTTTTGAGCTACCCTCATCTGTACAATCTTCTAAATCCCAGTAACACCAACAGTAGGAACGGGAGAACTTATATAGGTAAAAACAAAAGTGGGGGAGACAAAGGAAACCAGCAAAAAAGAGCGAAAACCATATTCGGTCGCAAGATCATGCCGCAAATCTTTTCTTAAGCAAGGCATCCATCCAGCTAAGATTGCCTACTTGCAGCATTTTCGTTCTGAACAAGGGAATGCAGAGCTTGTCTGTGTGTAAAAGAGGAAATTCCACTAGGTTTCCTTGCCATGTTGCAGTGCGGTGGAAGTCGAGAGCAGCTGGAAAAATGTCTTTCAAGCCTTCTGAAATGTACGTGATGAAACCCCGTGAAGAAGCCTGACAAATCCCAAGAAACTTAGTTTCCCATCTGAATGTCTTATCCAGTCTTGGAGAACAACGTGAACTGGTACCGAATGGCTAAGCCCAAGCTCCTGAACATGAGCAAAAGAAAAATTTATCATTTTGATCTACTAGGAGATGGAAAACTGACATTGAAGACAAAATACTAAGCTGTTGTTCTGTCAAGTTTTATTTAATTAGTTGTTACCAAATGGTTGAATGCAATTTTACTTGAGGTTGAAAAGTAGTCACCTCTTCATTATTAAGACTATTGTCTTTTACAACTCATCAAAAGGTCCCATTATCAATTGAAGGTATGAATTAAAATGACCCAGAAGGTAATACATTTCTACTTTCAACAAAAATGATGTGTGCTTCAGTTATCAAAACCAAGGTTTACTTTATAATTGAAAAGCAGCAAGCTATTTTTCATGTAAATGGTGTGTGTGTGTGTATATATATATATATATATATATATAATGAGAATCCAAATGCAGTGTTAGCGGTAATCGCGATAAAAAGCTGCCTGCAATTTCACTCTATTCTCTTTCTCCATGTCTAATTTTGGTCTTGACATGTTAATAACGTGGTTTTATATGCATTTTCTTATGGTTTTTATTCATCTTTATGTACAAAAATCATGAATTAGTGTAAAACAATAATAGTTACTATACAAGAGTGTTGGAAAATGTCCGCCTATGACGGGTGAACCGAGACTGTGGGCCGAGACTAATTGGAAAGTCCAATTGAGAAGAACCAAACTCGGTTAGTCAAGGTGTGAACTGAGACGTGAACCGAGCCCAATTGACAAGCCCAATTGAGTTGGGAATGAAATGGGCCCGTACGGCCCGTTAAGCCCACGAGCCCATTTGGTGGCTTATATAAGAAGAAGAATGCTTCTTCTTCCACCACCACATTAATACACCAACACACACAGAAAGAGAGAGAGAGAGGTTCGACCTCCTGTCCCGAGTCCTGCACAGATCACATGTGGCATCTAGACTGTGAAACAGCCGAGCACTCCCGTTGACATTTCAACCGTGGTTTGCTTGCAAGACCAACATAGAACTGGTTCTGCTCCACTGTAAGCTTTCACTGGAATCGAGATTAGTAAGTAGAACATATTTATTAGATTGTTTATTAGTTAAACCTGTATAGGATTCCTTCATTGGTATCAGAGCCAACACAAGTTTTTCGAATATGTTTCAAAAATATTGTTGGTCTCTGTCTAGGATGCATACTGTGATTTTTTGGTATTCGACTTTCCGTCTCAAACGTCGTTTTTGGTTCAAGTCCGTCCATAGTTGAATTCTGAAAGTTTAAATTTCAAAATTCCAACAAAAGATTTGAGATCAGCGACCTTGAAAATGTTACCTGTCAAAATTTCGTTGCGAAATTCCTTCGGGAAGGTCGTCAAATCAACGAAAACCCAATTGAAAAATACTGAGTGAGGCAACACATATGAATTTGTTCATCTGATCTGAAACGGTGATGTGGCACTTTTCTATTGGTTGCACGCGGATCACTGGGATCGCGACATGTGGCAGCGATAGAAGAATTAAGAAGGATTTGGAAAAGACATACGGATCAATCACATTTCGCCACGTGGCACACTGTTAAAAGATCAAAGTTGACAGCACAAAAAGTGGACAAATTATATATCGACACGTGGCTTTGTGCAGTCGCTACAAGTGACTTCCTGCAACGTCAACACGTAGACGTATATGGCGTCAACACGTGGCAGCATGTTACTCCAACACGTGACGATATTTGTATATGACACGTGGTGTCACCTGGATGCAACAAATGGCATGATGACTGGTCTGATACATCATCACGTTTAACCATTGATATGATGACACGTGGCATATGTGCCATGTGTCAAACATGTCATCGTGACACTTAGATTGCGTGTCGGTCGACTTGGACCATTAAGAAAGCGACACGTAGCCGATTTAGAATCTGTCACGTGTCTTATTGACATGTATCACCACGCGACTGCGACAATTGGCAGCACGGTGCAGCTAGGCGTGTAACGAGTGAAGGCGCTTGGATGCTGGTAGGAGTGAATGGGGCGGCGCGTGACACGTGTACCGACCACCATTTTTCGTATTTTTTCTGATAGAATTATTTTTGGATTTTTCTGAAAGTTTTGGTATATTTTTCACAATTTTTTGAGTTCTTGAACTATTTTTTTCCGAATTAATTGGTGTATAAATAATGCTAAAAAATTGTGAGAAATTGTATTTTTCTGCCACGAATTATTTTGAAAATTATTTTTCAAAATTATTATTTTTAAAACGTGCAAATGTAATTCTCATTTAGATAATTGAAATTAGATTTCACTTATTTGAGAAATACACGAGTACGTATATACCTATTTTATTTGTAATTTATTACAAATATACAAATGAGGTAAAACCACGTTGCATTGAACATAGTGCAAATTAAGAAAGAATTTGCACGGCTCCAAAAGAGAGTATTTTGGGAAGGTAGTGGTCATAAAGGAAATTTGATTGTGCATTAAGTGTACAATGGTGATGAAGGTTCACTTACTTCATAAAATATTATGATACTCATCACCGATGTTGGTTAAACTATTGGTCTATACTAGAATTTCATGGAAACATGATTTCCTAAGTGTTGAGGAAAGACACTTAGAGATTCTAGTGAGTTAAGAATGTTTTGAAATTGGTATGTCCAATATCACCATGATCGTAAAAAGAGAGATCATGAGAAGTGGGAGATTTACTTTAAGGTCGTATGATTTATAAAATTTTTGATAAGTTGGCACAACCACTTATGAATTCTATTTTAACACTTTGAAAAAGGTCCATTGTGTATTCAATTGG
>CAODLS011826005.1:0-22420 GCA_948243855.1 Flueggea neowawraea | reverse complement strand
ACCGTCATTTTTAACTCTAACTCTCAAAGTTTATGATGGAGTGTATGCTCACAAAGACATAAAGGAAGGTGGGAAGGAACACAAGGACATAACCAGTTTACTTCGAATTGGGAAGACTTTAACGATTGGGGATGACACTTTTGAGGATTTAGATGAGGTTAGCCTCTTGTTTTGGCAGCTTAAATTTATGGGCTTTGTCACTTATATTACTGCATAATCATTGTAAAATTCTGAAGTTTTTTCCCCGTCATATGTGCATGTGGCTGTTTCTCCTGTTGCATGAACTATACACAAAGAAGTAAACTCTTTTATGTTTAACTCATACAATTGCAGGTGATGGATCGTTATGTTGATCCCTTGGTGAGTCATCTAAAGGCAATGTTAAGTTACCGCAAGTTCAGAAGGGGAACTAAAGCAGAAGTTGATGAACTTCTCAGATCTGAAAAATCAGAGTATCCTATGAGGATAGTTTATTCTTTTGGGATTTCACATGACCATCCAGGCACTTTTATTCTCACATATATAAGGAGTACAAATCCACATCATGAGTATGTCGGTTTATATCCCAAGGGTTTCAAGTTTCGGAAAAGAATGTTTGAGGACATTGATCGGCTTGTACAGTACTTTCAAAAGCACATAGATGATCCCCTGCATGAATCAACACCATCAATTAGATCAGTTGCTGCTATGGTTCCAATGAGGAGTCCTGCAACTGGTGGCTCTTCAGGAAGTGCCTGGGGTGGTTCCACAAATGAGGGTGGTTGGAGAGGACAATCGGACAGAGATCGTTCTTCTGGGCCAAGGACAGGTAAAACTTGAAAACTTTAAGCCTGAATCGAAATATTGAAAACTTAAAGATGGTTCAAGGAAGATCCATATAATAGGGGAAAAGACAGATTTATGTTTTCTGCCCTTTTGTTTTGGTAGTTTTGGTCCATGGCTCTTTGAATGCATTACATGATGCTTTTGATTGATATTTGTTTGTAGAGATGTCTATCTTATCATTTCTAGTATATTCTGTACAGTGACACAAAATTATGTATGGAAGCCTTCCTTTCTACCAACTCCTCCAAACTTGTCTTAGAATATGGTTGTTTTGACGTCTTAGTTTGATTATCTCCTTTGCGTGTTTGAAATGTATTAACCGTGTGTTAACCTTCACCTTCACAAATTTAGTATTGTTTAACATACTAAACCGAGCATTGTGTGAAGAACCGGGATAAATACAAATAGACATAATTGGATTACATTTAAATTGATGAGCGTTTATGATACATAGTTACAGGTTTTAAATATATAAACCATATACATTCTAGATGAGATTAAGCATTTTAAGGTCGTGGTTTATTGTTGCTGTTTCTTAGTTCTTTGCACAAGCTCTTGATGCTATTTGGTTCCTCGTCAGTTTATGTTCTGTTGAAGATTTGGGTTCATTACTTATTCTGTTGCTATATTGAGAAGTTTACATTATTTATTTTCCAGGCCGAAATGACTATAGAAACAGTGGCGGTCAAGATGGTCACCAGAGTGGGCTTCCCAGGCCATATGGTAGTCGAGGACATGGTCGCGGATCATACAGTAGCAGCAGAGGAAATAGCAGTGGCAGTGAGAGACGGGATTCAATTCACGATAATCCCAGATGGGACTCAGGTAACTTTTCAGGTGGTAAAGTTCAAAATTCTCCTGGCGGTTGGGCTGCTGGTGGTGGTAGTAGTAAAGAAGGTCGCTGGGGACAAGGTGCTGATAGTGCAACCAATGATGGAAACTCTGGTTGGGGTTCTAGCACAAAGTCGCAAAATGACGGTGGATGGGCGGGAGGTGGTGGTTGGTGAAACTAAAAGCGTAGTCAAATTTCACTCTCTGTCGATCTTAAGATGGCGCTGAAAGGTGTAAGGTCTGATCTGGGACTTGTGTTAGGGTTTTGGGTTATCTTCTGCAGCTTTTAGGTCTAGATGTATGTTCATTTGCTAGGACAAAGTAGAGTTTTGAGATGCTAATTGCCTCTGCTGTTTTGTCTGTGCATTAATGGCAATCTGATGAAATGAGCACTCACTATTCAGTCGGTTTGGTTCTTAAACAACCGAACATATATATAAGCTGAATTGACACAAACGCAGAATCCATATTCAATAATCAACATGTTTAAATTGACATATACAATTAAAAAGAGAAAAAGTGGGGATTCTTGTTGGATGGTTAGTGATATCATTGTTCTATCCACATGGAATGGAAGGAGTGGAAGATGGCACTCGAGCGATCGGTTGGAACATTTTGTGATTGATGAAAAATATATTCAGATTTTGTTTTTGGATACAAACATATAATTAATTATAATTTTAAATAGATTTTTCAAGGATGTTAATTTTTTTGTTTGAGAAGTCTCCTGATGTTATGTGGACAAAATCACAGATTTATTCTAATTCAAAATATAGATTTCTATAATTAAAAATACGGAGATGTTAAATTTTAAAAATATCAAAAAAAGGTATTCAGGGGTCTCAACTGGAGATCTTCACTGGTTTTTTAAAGGTTACATTGAAAGTCTAAGAGTCTCTAAAAGTCTTTTAAAAGTTTTATTGGAGGTCTGTAATAGTTTTTAGGGGTCTTTATTGGGGTCTTTAAAGGTCTTCTGAAAGTTTTATTGTAGGTTTTCAGGTCTCTAGAGATTTTCACTAGAGGTCTCTAGCGGTCTACAGGAGTCTCCACTGTGTTATAAATGTGACATTTTTAAAGTTTGAACTTTTGGTGGTAATATTCTTACAAATTAAAATTAAAAAATTTTATTATTATAATTTTGAAGATATATGTGCTATTATTGTAAATCTAAATTTTTAAATAAGTACTTGAGATAATTAACTCAATTAGGTGGGCTGTCCTCTCTCAATAACTATTTAGTTGGAAAAAAGATTTTTACATTATTATAACACTTTTTAAAACAAATTAAACTCTTTTATTATTAGATAAAATAAGACAAGTATTTTCATAAAAAAACATAGTGATATAGTTGTCACTCTCCCACAGTTAAGGAGATAAAATAAAAACTCCCAATATAATTCAAATACGTAAAACATATGTTAAGAAAAAACCTACTTAAATTAACCACCAAATAAAATGCAATCTCGAACAAAAGAAAGGACCATATAAAGTAAAGAACAAATATTATAATCAATATAAAGCTTATTCATTAACAAAAAAAACATGTACTCTATGATGAATTATACAAAATATTATAATAATTATAATTGAAAACAAATACTGAAATAATAATGCAATATCATTATAAATTGAATATTTTAATATGAATTTTTGTTGGCCTATACAAATAATATTCTATTTACATGCTAATATTACATTTATATTTTGTTATTACTACATATATATTATTGAAAATATTTTTTAATGATATTTTTTTTAAATACAACTAATATTGACTTAGATATTTACATATTATTTCAGCTATTATTATTATTATTATTATTATTATTATTATTATTATTATGTTGATCTTTAAAAAATGTTTTGTCAATGGAAAAGTTTACTACGAGGCTAGAGTTTTGTCATTGTCAAAATTAGTTTGCATGTTAAGTTGGATACAACCGAAGTCATTAAGGAGAATTTGAAAGCCAAATAACTCGATATATTTAAGCAAAACATGTCAAACATTTAAGTTTAGTTATTTCAAAAGTATGGATTTTGCTTATATTTATTTTGAATATTCTATTTAAAAATATAATATTATTTCAATATTAATGGTGAGTTTATGTTGTTATTTAACACATCAAATATATTTATTATATTATATGAAAATAACATAGCAATAACTGTTATGTGAATAGTAATATAGCAATAATTAGTATATTTATATTATATACGTTAATATTTCTTGCTAGGGAAATATAATATTTACGTGATATTGCCTTAATATATTATTTATCCCATTATGTTCTTATTATTTTCATAGTATTATCTCATGTTGATTGCGTCTTCATTTTAATTTCAAATCATGATGTACAATGTTTAATGTTAACCATCACAGATAAGTTTTATTTTGCTGATTAATTTATGTTTAAACATAATTTGTATATTATGGCATTTATGAGTCAACCAGCAAAATAAATTTACCACAGACCCTGGATATGAAGAACTTTTCAAAAGATGCAGAGAGAGAAACGGTAGGAACCCATATAAGGGATTGAAGCGAGAAGCAAAGACAGAGACAAAACTTATTAAATTCGATTAATTAACACCATTTTGCGATGCAATTAGAAATTTATCTGAATACGAGATTCGTTTTCATTGTTCAAAAACTGCTCAGACATGTTTGCTATAATTTTGACCGTCATTGAAAGTACAAGGGTAAACTGGATTCGAAAATTCTAGTGTGTCATAAAGTAGAGGTGGTAACAGTTTGATAATTGGATTCAAGAATACCTCAGAGAGGAAAAATACATGAAAAGATTTGGAGAACACATTTTTTGTGAGAATGAGTACGGCTTCTCAGCTCTAATACATAATTGAGAGTAAACTTGCATGTTATTTTATCAAGTTGTATATTACAAATTTCTAGTGCCCCAAAGTCTATGAGCATTCTTATTACCTCACAACACATACAATTTTTGAAGTGAATTATGGTAATGTAGGGGGGGGAGGGGGTTAAAATGTGTTTCAGTTTTTGAAAAACTATTTGGTCAAATGCACTTTTTTTGAAACTAATTTCACCAACAAACATTCATCAAATGTCAGGTCATATTTTTCATATCTTCTTCCCTTAAATTTTTCCACATCCATATCTTTCGTATATTTTTTTTTTTATCAGTCATATCTATTGATCAAAGGTGTTACTGTGTTTGTAGCTACTGAACGGCCTCGAGTAATCGATTATTTGGTATATGTGTTGCCCCTAATTTGGAGGGGCGATTTGGGATAGTTCAAATGTGAATTTTTTTACATCGGTCTTAGATCTGCTCACCTTACAATAGAAACTGCTCAAGTACTAATTTAGAATTTTTACCGAAGAGCTTTTTCTGATGATTATACCCACCAACGATTTGGACCCGCTCAAACCAAAATAGAGATTTACTAGTCTATACAACTCTTCATCGTCCTTAGGCCCAATTATCACCACGGTGTCACCGAGAGCTCCTCCCTTTCGTTCTTGCTTCCTTTCTTAAAGCCACCGAAATCGATCAACAATCAACTATAACCAACTTCAAATAACCCAAAAATACCAACTTAAACATAGAATTCACGCTAGAAAACCAAATTCGGTGGAATCCTCCAAAACACCAAATTCTTTCCAATTGACTGAAACCACGTGAAATAGAGAGAACTAGGATTCGATTTGAGTGACAGGTGAGTGTATGTGGGTTTAAAATTAGGTTTAGAATACTGGGTTTAGGTCGATTTTGAGTAGGAAATCAAGATTGGGGGGTTAGGGTGGTTAGGATTCGAGAGAGAGTAAAACGGGTTCGAGAGTTTTGATTTTGTGAGGAGAGAGAAAGATCGGTGGGTTGCTTTATTTTGAAATTTGGGCTTACTTAGCAACAAGAACACTGGCGCCCGCAACTTTGTTACGTGCGCATTTCAGAATAGTTGCATGCCTACGTTTCTCCAAAATAAATCCAACAACAATTATATACGCAACATCCATTTGCGCACTGAAATAATAATGCATTGACCAATTACGTGCTTAATCACTTCAGTTACATGCATAACACTGTTGTCAGACAATATATTGTAAGAAAAAAAAAAGAGTAATAGCCCAAAATCGATTGTGGGCTTTACTGTTGAATTAGGTTCGCAAATCCACTTCAGCCAAAGAGTCAAGAAATTTCAAAATTAATCTATATAACTTACTTTTTAACTTCACCAATTTGCATATGGATCATTTTAATGTGTATGAATTTATGAAGATGCATGAATGCAACACATAAGACTATTGTTGACCTCCTATGTTCATTTAATATGTTTTGATGATGACAAATAATGATAAATAATAACTAAGTGAAATTGGATTAATTTACACATTTAAATAAATAAAAAAATTATTTGAACTCGAATGATTTATGAGGTTGATATGTTTCACTTGATGTTTATCATTGTCTAAACTTATCATTGAGGCATTAATGTTATTAGTCCAAATTTTGGAGTATGAAATTTGATGTCTTCAAAAGAAACGATAAATTGGGAAATATGGATATAATAAGGAAAAATTGATTTGGACTTAATACATATAAATGAATTCTTATCTTATGATGTAGTTTGGTAAGTCCTAAAAGAAAGTTTGGGTCACAAATATGAAGACTTAAAAGATTTTAGCAAGTGAAAGTTGAACCGAAAAAGTTGGGGCCCAAAATGAGTAAAATGAGGTGTTGCATGATTAAGTGAACTGAGAGTAGAGCTTTTACTGAAATTTCTATCGAAAGAGCAAATACTTATAACTCGGGCCAATATAATTTAAATGGGCCTAAAAGAGGTAGAGTCCAATGAAATGGGTCAAGATGTGTATATATATATATATATTCGTTGATATTTGCAGGATAACTATACTTGGAGTAGAAATTCTACTAAAACTTCTATCGGAAGAACAATTAAGTTTGACAGTTTCGCGAAAAGTGCATTAACAGTCACAAAATTAAATCCAAAGCTCCAAACTTTTTACAACGGTCAAGAGTACATTTTTGGATATAAATAGGCCTTAAGGATCTCAAGGAAATAAGAATAATTGATCAACTTATGCATATTTCTTTCTAGAGCTAATTCTTGTGTATTCACTTGTGATGAGCTAGTCTCTTTCTTTGAGCTTAGATTTTCATATCCTTTTGAGGGAATGTTTCAAATACATTCTTGTAACTTTGTTAAGAGTTTTCAAGGTCTCCTAACACCTTTGAAATTAAGAAGGTTGTAAAGGTTCTCCTAAGACCCATGAAGTTTAGGAAGGTTATAAAGGTTCTTCTAACATCGATGAAGTTTAGAAAGGTTGTAACAGTTCTCATGCACCCGTAAAGCTTGAGGTGGTTAGGGAGCTTTCCCCTGTGATATAGTGAATTGGGAAAATCCTAAGTGATGAGCTTAAGTAGTGGATGTAGGTTTGGTTAAGCTGAACCACTATAAATCACTTGTGTTCGATATCTTCTCTCTTATCTCTCTTATTGTTATTGATCGGTGCCTCGCAAGTGCACGATGATCAATGTAATAATAAAAACCTTAGGAGTATTGTTAGGGTGTCGGACCCACATGGACAAGTGCTAATTGTGATGGATTCACGCAATAAAATAAAACACGCAAAGAAGTGATATTTTTGGTATTTTGGGATAAAGAACACGAAATGTAAAAGATCAAACAATAAGATAAACATTAGGACTTCCAAGACTTACCCAAGATTCCTACTTACTATATTTATGAACGGTTTATGAGATATGAGTGTTCTCTCGCTATTATTGCCTAAAGTCTCTTTCAAGTTCATCTAGGCTATGTCTACATTTATTAGAAGTGTCATTTCGGCATCATCTAACTAAACTAGACTCATTAAGTTCTTTTCGAAATTTCATCGAACACTTTGTGGGCGTGAATATTTTCATTTCATAACCTAACAAGTTTAATACATGTCAACCTCATGTAGTCTTCTCTTTTCGGTCCTTCAACTAGATTTGTTAAAACTACAACTAATGATGGTCAGTTACAATCATAGCCAATTTGAACATGTCATTAAATCAAATCCAAAATATCTACAAATATATCAATCAAGCACAAGAGATAAATACTACAAATATGGAAATACAAAGCACAAATCTGATTCATAAATATAGAAAATAATTATCAAGGTCTACATATTTAAATCATAACAAAATAGTTAAGCTACCATGATTTTGGACAAAAAAATAAGATAATAATTATCGGCAATAACCATGTCAACAACTATAAATTTAAAGAGATAAAGCAGATAAACGGATAGAAAGAAAGCTTCTCTAGGTAGCCTTCGAGAGAAATCCTCACGCTTCAAGCACGGTCTCCATCTCTTCCTCCAACCCAACAACAATGTTCTCCCAAATGGATGAACAAAGATAGAAAAATATGTTCAATGGTTGGCTCTTCCAACCCTACAATATATAGAAAGAATTATGTACCAAGGTTGGCTCTCTTTTTTGATGCACGTATAGGGGTATTTATAGGCTTCAAAGGCTCCAAATAAATCCTAAACAATTTACCAAGTTGATGCATGCAAGTTGTCCATTTGTTGACCACTTTTTGTACCCATTTAATCCGGGTTGATAACGTTGACGATCACTAAAGTTTTTTGACTTGGTAGGAAAAGTCACTAAACTGAATTTTCATTCAGACGAGTCACTCAACGGAGAGAAATTGTGCACTCAAGGTACCAACCACTATGTCAGTGCCTCATGTCTGATCGTCGAAGCAGTTCCGCTGCCACGTCATGCCACGTAGGATACACGTGACAGGTTGATCCATGATTTATGACCGGAAGGGTGCCACACAGCAATTCAAAAAAATTCAAAAACTCCCTCTGCTGAAAACGACGTCGTTTCCTATCAAAGGAAAAAAAAAATCAAACTACAAACATACTTCATAACCCCATATCTGCAGCTTCACTTTCCCATTTGAACAAACCCTAAAAGTTCAAAACAAATAGTCACCACCATCATTGTCGCCGCACATAAAAAAAAACACCATCCACCGCCATCATTGCCACCACCATCACATCGAGCCAAAAGCTCATCCTTTACATCCTTTCTTCATTAACAAAATCCATTCACAAAGAAATAACTCCAAATATCAACAAAAAAAACACCATTCTCATATATATAAATTGAACTTTTATGAACAACAATTTGTACAGAAATTAAACACTAATACAGAAATTGAAGCCAGAATCAAAAAGGTAAATCTGGTTCATTGAGCAAGCCTTTTCTTTTCAACAATAAACCTAGAAAAATAAAACCTAGAAATAACCTAGAAAAATCAATTTCAACAATAAATATAGAAAATTAAAACCCAGAAGAACTAGTGGCCTCCTTTTCTTTTTGCCTTCATCTTTCGACCCAGAAGCAATCGGGTAAGGTTTGGATTTCCTGAACCGAAGCATGAAAACCCGAAACTTAGTGATGGATTTAAGGAGTGAGAATTGGGGCTTCGAGTTTGGCTCCGACTTGTAAAAGACGACAGAGAGAGTGTGTGAGGTTGTGATCGACCATGTCGTTGCTGGAACCGGACAACAGGATAAACTTGAACTCTTCGTCATCTTTGTCTTCCTCGTCGTCGGAAGAGGAAGAAACAACGTCGTTTTCTTCCTCATTGTTGGCTTCTTTCTTTGTCACTTCTTTGTTCGGCACGACGAACTCCAAGTCGAAGAAGGGTCTGTCATCGTCGTCGGCATCGTCTTGGTTATAAAGGTGACAATAGTGGTGGAGCATTGGGTAGAGTCAGGGTCTCCCACAGGGAGGGAGACGACAGCTCCACCACGTCCGAGCGCCAGTACTTGAGCAAGCCGAAAGCTTTCATGGTTGGGAGAGCCAGAATAAAATGCATCATAATTTGCGCTAATAGAGCTACACAATTTTGTTTCTTCAAAAGTCAAGATACAAATGCATTTCCTAATAATTGACAAGTACCCGATGTAATTTTCATATCAAGTTGACTTCCATCATAATTTGCATCACTATAGCTAACAAGATCAAAGTCATCACATTTGAGGTACCATTGTCCAACATTCTTAATTCCAATCAAGTATCTAAAATCCCTTTGACCTCAATCAAGTGAGTTTTTTTGGACATGATTGAACGTGAGCACATAAACATGCACTAAACATGACATCCAATCTACTAGTAGTTAAGTAAAGTAGGGATCTGATCATATCTCTAAAGAGATTTTCATCCACCGATTTCTCCTACTCATCTGTGGTGAGTTTTGTTGAGGTGCTAATTAGAGTTCCAAGTGCTCTAGCGTTTTTCATATCAAATTTCTTTAACAATTCACCAATGTATTTGCCTTGGTTGATGAAGATGTTATTCTTCATTTACTTGGTTTGCAATCCAAGGACGTAAGTCAACTCCTTTATCATGCTCTCAAAAACTCCTTTTGCATTAAATTTTGCAAACTCTTCACGCAAAAAATCATTAGTAGAACCAAATATAATTTCATTAATATAAACTTTTACCAAAAGCATGTTATCATTTTTTATTCTAACAAACAAAGTGTTGTCAAATTTTGCTCTTGAAAAACCATTTTCTAAAAAAAAGTTGCTCAATTTTTCATACCAAGCTTCAGGAGTTTGTTTTAAACCATAAAAAGCCTTTTTCAACTTGTAATTATGGTTTGGAAAATAAGGATAATCAATGCTGGGAGGTTGCTCCACATAAACATCTTCTTTTAGATAAGCACTCTTAATGTTTGTTTGGTACAATTTGAAAATTTTAAAATATGCAAATGAAGGCATGATTCTAATGGTCTCTAATCTAGCAAATGATTCATGAAAATCAATGCCTTCTTCTTGATTATAGCATTGTACAACTAATCTAGACTTGTTGGTTGTTGTGTTACTATGTTCAAATTCTTTATTGCTATAAACCCATTTAATGCCAATAACATTACAATCACTTGATCTTGAGACTAGTTTCCAAATACTATCTCTCAAATTGGTTCAGTTTGACTTGTATGGATAACATCCAATATTTCATCATTTAAGGCCTCATCAACATTTTTGGGCAAAATTTGAGACAATTGAATAGTTAGCTACATGATGAAAAGGAGATCGAGTGATTACCCCCTTTAAAGTTTCACTAAGAATGAGCTCATTTGGATGATATTAAGGAAAAGGTGGTTCATTTGATTCTTCTTGTTTCTTTGATATTGAGGCATATCTCCCCTCGTTAGGAAACTCATTTTCTTCCTTTTCTTCGTCAATAAGCGAAGGTGGTTCATTTGATTTTTCCTGTTTCTTTGCATTCTCCTTCTGTTTTCATTGATGTTGTGCTCCTCAAGCATTTCACTTACACCTATGTTCTCATCATCATCATGGCAAGTTGCATTGCACTCATGTTAAAAAAAATAAAATAAAAAAATGGTCCTTTGTAAGTGACAATTGTTACCAACAATTAATTCAGAAAAAGATTTAAAAAATCTAAAAAAGAAATAAAAGACATTACCTGCTGTGGGAAGGGCCCACAACAGGGGGCTTGTACGGTTCAAGAAACCTTAAACCGTTCAAGTAATTTGACTTTGCCACAATGTGGGTTTAGCATATTAGGAGTTCAATGCTCTTTATTGAACCCCGATGAAACTGCTCTTAGCATTAAAGAATCATGATTTTCGTGCATTCAATTTCCAAACACATTTAAGCCCCTAGTAGAGTTTTTAAATTCTAAATCCAAAAAACTGGGCAGAACAATAGGGCTTTGAAGACGAAGGATCACCTGTCATGCCCTCAATAAGTACGCGTGTTGGTGAATTTTGAAGATGACTGAAGATTTCAAAAAAAGTTTGCCTACAGGCCTATCAACTTGAGACAACAAAATGTAACTTCGAACTTCTCTTCAAAATGAAAAAACCATTATGGGATCCAATGTCTACATTTGTTCATCCAGCACTAAAATCACAAACACTAGTATCCACAATCACAGACAATAAAGCAAAGAGAATATATTCATGTACAGTACGAGTAACAGAATAAACAAAGGCAGGACCTTCAACTTCTAAACAACAATTTCCAGACTTGTAAAATTCAAGGTCTTACACCACCTTCACTCCAAGCTTGCGTTAAGTACAAAGGAAAGTGATCAGGAATCGTCAACATCCTAGTCGAAAGGCCATCCTCCTGTAAACCCCATCTGGTGGTTATTTTCATGCACAGTAGGTGAGCTGCTTTCAGTAGCCCTATGGTTGGAACTAGAACTGGAGGAGCGGAATGGCCATAAATTTGAGAATGGATTCCTTCTTCCTTCCCTCCCACTCTCTCTTCCGTTGTAATCGCTGCTTCTACTTCGAGAACTTGAGCTTTGATTACCACGGCTGCTACTTGATCCCTGAGGTGGTAGCTCCTGCCGACAAACTGGGCATGAGTTATGCTGGACTAACCATGGGACAATGCAGTCGGAATGGTATAGATGATTGCATGGCATCTGCCTAGCTTCAGACCCTAGCTCAAATTTGTCTTTGCAGACGGGACAATGTGAATCAGAACGTAGATGCCTCTGTGTGATCTGTACAGTGGGCATAGAATCTATTGATGACGAGGAAGCTGGGGGAGGGCCACGGCGATCATTTGCTGAAAGCTGTTCGAACAACTCCTCTAGGCCAGGACCTATAAAGTAATCACCAGCATCACCCCTTGCAAGAGCAATGCCAGGCATATTAGGAAAGAGAGCTTCAATCCCACCATTTCCAGATAACCTTAGAGGGATTTGACCACCAAAAATCAGCAGAGGACCATAGCCTGGATTATGTTCAGGCATGTAATCCGATCGGGATCTGATATCATGAATGTGACTTCTATCAGCTAATCGCTGCCTCATAACGGCAGAGAATGCTTCCATCAACCCAAGCCTTTCATGTCGATCATCATTGTCCACTCCGAAGAAATCGAATGGGCTCACCTGCACCATATTGTCAAGTTCTTGAACAAATCCTGAACTACAGTAGGGGCAAACTACATCTCGACCTCGAAGTCGAACTGGTCGCCTGCAACTGTAACACCAATGGGTATTTCTGCCACTTGACATCCTCTCCCTTTCTCCCTTGACAAACTCTCGAAACACAAAACACAACTCTTGCCTCTCAAGATACTCAAGCTTCAAGTGTCATCCTTATCATTTTGGCTAATGACATGCAAGGAAACAGATCATAAAATTTCGTTAGTGATAAATTAAATTAAACAAAATAGCAGAACATATGAAGCCATAAATTAATGATTTAGGTAAATAATTTCACTAACTGTTCAAGATTATCAGTAGAATCAAAATCGCTTTACAACCACAGAACTATGATACAGAATTCCCACCTCCATTTCTCTCAATGGTTATTGTGCACTTGAGCTATTTTTACTCAGGCCTCGCATTTGAAAAGACTGAAATCAAACCACTCTTTTAGTCAAAGCAATCAACAATTAGAATCTTTCGATTAATTTATCCTTTTTCCTTTCCGTCCAAATCCAACCAAAAATTTCCCTCCAGTTGAATTATCATCATCAAAGAACAATTCCAATTGCCAACAAAAATTGAGAGAAAAACAAGCAAATTAAGACCTCAAAATTGTTATAACAACATAAACTTACAAGAATCAAACAAAATAAACGCAGATCTAAAAGTAAAAATTACGAACAACCTTAGTTGACAAATAAGAGAAATTTTACAATTCTTGTTTTCCCAATTATAGACGACATGATTTTAAAAAGAAATATCACCTTCCTTAGATTTCCTGAATTATCTAAAATAGTGAGAACAAGTGATCTGACATGAAAGTGGGATACATATAGCACCAAGTTCACATCAGTGAAGGGAAATAAGACAAAGAAATGATATATTAAAGTGGGTTAATTTAGATGATCAGAATTTACCTTAGAGGAAGGGAGTAGATCTCTCTCCCTCGGAGATCTGGAGTCTGGGACTGGAAGAGTTTAGCGTTTGGAAGACAGTTCTGGGAACCCTAAGACTAAGACAGGAGGAGGAGGAGAGTCTAGAAAGTCAAGGTGGTTTATCCTTAAATTAAACGTTGTAGTTGTATATTATTTATGATACATCTGTCGCTGTCGCTCCTTGGTGTTTTTATTTATTAATAAGCCCCTCAAGTTTGTTTTTAACCTATTGAAACCATCAATTTCTGAAATTATAACTATTAAATCCCAATAAAAACTCCTACATATCAATTAAACATGCCAAATTGACTTTGTTAGTTTGAAAAATGATATGGCGTCCAGCTGTGATTGGTCTATTTTTATAATTGTTGGTAGACTCTTCATTCCATCTCATTAAACATAAACCATTAGTCTTGAATTTACATCTTGTGTTCAATCTTTAATTTCCTATATATGGTCATTCTTATTTTGATTCTTCCTTGTTAAGTCTTATGAAAATGACTACTAATCCCTCAACTTCATCTATTTATTCCATTGAAAAGAAGAAGATATTTGAGAGTGAATTTGTTTATAAAAGGAGTGCAAAGGGGTTCACTTATCGCACCATGATGAGGCATTAAAATTGTAATAACAAAGTACAGTTGTGGTAGCCTTTGATTTAGTTTCATGTAGTGAGGAAAAATCAAATTTCTTTAAATGGTATAACAAATGATTAGTGGAAGGAGAGATGATGATAATGGTGCATTCGGAGTTTTGGAGGACGATTACACATTTGGTGGACAGGAAAAATATGACTAGGATGAACACAAATGAATGAAAAAAAATGCACTAATGGATTGTATACATTCATTTTCATCATTTAGTGTTCATTATTAATTTTAAGTAGAAATTTAGTATTAAATTTATTTAGAGAATAACTTAGGATCATAATAAAAAAAGATGAAAAATTACCTAGAAAACAACTATTTGTGTAATTGCGTTGTTGCGATGAGTGTCAATTAACAACATAATATTAATAACTAAAATTGGAATCGAAATACTATTTTAAATTTTTGCTAAACAGGATTAAAATAAGGTAAAAGGATTTAAATTAAAAACAAAGTGCTTAAGGGGTAAAATAAATTAGGGGCTAAAGAGAAAAAGACACAAGAATATAGGATTAAAACGAAAATCATGTGCATACGTGTCAAAAATAAAAACACACCATCTCGGACTTGACCCATATGTACAAAGCGTGATAAGCCAGTCCCTTCAAAAAAAAAAAAAAGGGGATAAGCCCGATTGATCATATAACAATTCCCTGGAATTTTCTTTCATTTCACCATCAAAAGCCCTCTGAAAACTCTCTTTGGAACATCTCCTTGCTGCCCCAAAATATCAGATACAAAGGCCATCTCATTTAGACCATAACCTAGCGTAAACCCAAGAATATTCTGAGGTAAATAATAATAGGCACTTCTAATTAACTGTTTAGTTGCTCAAATTATCTTTATTTTCAAGTTTTGCTGAAGTGATTATTGATGTTTAGAAGCTGCTTTCAAGATTTGAAAAACAGTAGATAGGAGTATGAAAACAGGCTCAATTTCTCAAAGAAATGATACTTGAATTGAATTAGTTTCGGAGTTAAAAATTATAGTAGGTAATTTAGCAAATAAAGTTACAATTTTTATTCATTAAACCCCTGCTTGGAATGACAAATAGTTATTGATTTTGATGATTTCGTACCAGATAAATTAATTTGGTAAATTAGTTAATGAAATAGCTTGATTAGGGAATTTGTATGTATGTAGAACAATTGAATTGCAGTCGATTTTTGAATTGCAGTCAATTTAATTTAATTTTTTTGGCCCATGTTATCTGTTGGACAGTTCTTAAATAATGTTTTAGAAGCAGGAATTGAAGATTTTATGATCTAATGAGACAGAAAGTGAACCTATGAAATTTCGATGCTATCTCAAAGTCCTTTCAAAGAAATAGGGACTGCTTTAGTATGTTTTTGACAAGAGGGACTAGTCTAAAAAAATTAAAATAACAGGATAGGAAGGTAAAACGGTGAAGAGGGTCCTTGCTACTTGAAGAGAAAATGATTAGTTTAGGCCTAATACATCATTCACCCCGAAGTTGTAGGTGTTTCTACCCCGGTGTTGTCTAATTATAAAACTAAGCTGTTGGTTTGGCGTGTCGCGTGAAGTCAATCGTTAAAGTGGAGTCTGTTGAGTGAAATAGGTTGTTTTTTGGTGTAAATGTGGAAGGATTAAAAAAAATGATTTTTTTGGGAGAAATTAAGTTGTGTTTTCCAATTTTTTTTTTAAAAAACCTAATTTTTTCGAAGGGTGTACAAAGGTGTGCAATGATATAAACAGGTGCACAAAAGGTGTCCGCAAATATTTAAACTAATTTAATGAATTTGATTTGGGGTACACAAGTGTACACGGTTGTACAAGGCATTGACATCTTTTTAATTAAGCTGATTTATTGGTGCACATGGGTATACAGAGGCGTACATTGGTGTCTATGACATTTACAAATTTTTAATTTATTTAATGGTATTCGATTTGGTGTACACAAATGAACATTAATGAACGCAGGTTTACACAAGGTTTTTTTTTGGTGTACATAGGTGCACATTATGTGAATTTTAGATGTACATAAGTGTACATTGGTGTATATAGTTGTACAAGATGTTTATAATTTTTATTTAATATATTTTAATGGATTTTAGTGTTTAGTCATGCTGGTTCACATTTATAGGGATTAATATTATAATTGTCAAAAAGTCCAATGACTGAGAGTGTGATTTAAAAAAAAAGATTACAGCAACTAGGGTTTGGAAAACCCTAGCCGCCACACTTTCTCTACTGTCATCAGTTGTCTGCATAACTAGCCAAGGAGAATGGATTGATGAAAGTGGCTCCACATCTCGTCAGCTCCAGAGTTCATTGGACTTCCGTCACAAACTAACCAGAGTGACAACAGAGATTGAACCTTTGGTGGAGACAACGAAGAAGGAAGCGAAGCCGTCATGATCTGACGGTTTTCATGGTGAAGACGACAAAGAAGGAACATAAATCATCATGATCTAGCAATTTCCATCGTGATCTAATGGTCTTTTTGTGATGAGAATGCAAAATCACGATGGTCACGTCTCCGGTTGACGAAGACGAGGCGGTGTTTTTGACTGGGCAAAGATGAGAGAGAAAGAGAGGTGATAGAGAATTGAAGTGAAGACAGATAGAGATGTTAATATAAATATATGTTGGATCATGTGAGATCAACATTTAGATCTTTTTATGTTTTGATGATGGAAAAAATTGAGTTGGATTCTTGGACATTTAAAAATGATAGTTATTGACTCACTCGAGTAAACAAAAGTGTCACTCGATTAAAGAAAAGCTTCAGCTGCGGTTTTAACTATCTCATTCGAGTAACCAGTTTCAGCTTACTCGAGTAATCTATGCCTCATCTCACTCGAGTAACTAGTTTAAGCTTACTCGAGTAAGCCATGTATTAGCTCACTCGACTAATGAAAAGTCTTCGCTGGAGTAACTTTTTGGTCCAGAACGCTGCAACGACTATAAATGCACTCCAATGACTATTTTATCTTCACCAACGGTCATTTTACTTGGAGAGCCTATAAATACATCAAGAGAAGGTAGAAATATGGGGGAATAATAAATGCAACCATTGTGCTAACACTTCTATGAATTCCAACAATCAAAAACACCAAATCAAGTTAGAGATCAAAGTTCAAGCATCAAACTCATACATTCAACTCTAGCATAGAGCTTCAATCTTTGTATACACTTTGAGAGTGGAAAATGTTGGTTGTAAGCCTATAAAAAACAACATTGTAAAGGTTTGTTGTGAACCTAAGGAAAACAACATTGTGAGGGCCTTAGAAGAGGTGAACCGCAATCAACCTTGTTGTATTGGCTTTGTTGGATTGATCCAGAATCAATTACTGTTATAGTGAAAATCTTAAGTAGTGAGACTTAGGTAGTGGACGTAGGCAAGATTGACTGAACCACTCTAAATTCTTGGTGTTATTTTTCTCTCTTTCATTCCAAGTCGATTCCGTTCTCTAAGCACAACCAAAGCAAATATAAAAAATTCTCCAACAATATATAAATTTAAATTTTGGTAGTCAATTTTCATAGTATAAAATAAAGAAAAAAAATAAAATTATGTAATAAAAAAATTAATCTAATATGCTTATTTTTTTTGATAAGTTGGATGTGTTTTTTAATACGTTACATATAACGATATTACTACGTCACATATAAGCACAATCTTTAAGTGTAAAATAAAATATTACTGCTACAGATATTCATAATAAAAGAGATATACCACACAATAACAATATTCAGATAATAGTTTATCCTAATCATAATTTTTTAATTTACATTTATTGATAAGAAAAAAATTAGTTATGCTAATAGATATAACTACTTTTAGTGCCATATATTATTAAACATAAAAGAAAATAAACAATTATTTGAATAAATACTTATTTGAACAATTTTAAATCCAATGTCTAAGATATTAATTAGTTATGCTAATAAAGATAAATACTTATAAAGATAAATACTTATCCGAACAATTTTAAATCTATTTAAAAATAAAAGGTTTTCTTTAATTGATTATCAAAAAATTATAGTAATTTATAATTGAGAAGAGGGATAAAAGTGTCCAATTTTTTTCCCACATATTGACATTTATAAGTGTTATGATTATGATTTTCAGTGCTTTTTCATTTTAAAAATAAAACAAGTGGAATTCCATTTGTAAAAATCTTTGTTTTATTTGTACTTTACTGTGTAATTAACTCTAGAATTTGGTGATCTATCACGATCCATAATCATATACTCTTGCCATCCCAATATTTGTTGATCCCAAGAGGGGGGTGAATTGGAGTTTTAGAGATTTAAAAATTTGTAGAAAAGCTTTCGCACACTAAAGGCAAATAACAAAGTTAAATAAAGAAGATAAACAAAAACCACCAATTCACAAACAGTATAAATGCAAGGGAAAGTAAATGAGTTAAGGGAAGAAACAACAAATCTGATTTGTAGTGGTTTGGTTCTCATTGACCTATGTCCACTCCTCTAGATCCTCTAGAGAATTTCAATCCACTATCTCCTCACTACCCGGTAGAGAGAAACCCTTTACATCACTTGTTTTTGTGGGTTCAACAAGCAAACCGTTACACCTTATTTTTACGGGCTCAACAAGAAAATCGAATCCCTAGTTTTTGTGGGCTCAACTAGAAAATTGTTCATCGCTAGTTTTCCTAGGCTCACTAGCAACCACTCTTGTTTTTCTAATGCGCAACAAGGAAACATGTATACCCTAAGCAAACAATCTTGCTTGATACAAAATGAACCCAATATATAACAGATTTTAGCTCACACCAACCTAGAAATATTGTTGGAGAATTTCGGTCTATGTTCTGGTTAGAGAAATCGACTTGAAATAAAGTAGAGAAATCAACACTAAAAATTTAAAGTGGTTTGGCCAATTCCGTGCCTACGTCCACTACCTAAGTCTCACCACTTAAGATTTCCACTATAACAAAGATTGATTTTGGCTCAATCCAACAAAGCCAATACACGAGGTTGATTCCTGGCTCAACACCTTTAATGCCCTCGCAATGTCGCTTTCCTTAGGTTCACAATAAACCTTTACAATGTTGTTTTCTATAGGCTTACAAAAAAACCTTCTCACACTCTCAAAGTGTATACAAAGTGTTTACAAACAATAAAGCTATATGCTAGACTTGAATGTACGTATTTGATGCTTGAACTTTGATCTCTAGCTTGATTTGAGTTTTTCTCTGTTGGAATTGATAGGCGTTTTGGCACAAATGATTCTGATGTTCCCCACTTTCTTAGCCTTCTCTTGGAATAATGTAACTAGTCGTTGGAGTGCATTTAATGTTGTTTTCTATAGTCTGGAACACTTTAACGTACGCTACAGAATGCTTACGTTTGTTGATCATCATCCAACCCAGATAACGTACATTAAGTGTGGGTATGGAATACACTAACTGATTTCTAGGAGTTGACGTACATTAAGTGTGGGCAAGTTCAATGACTTCCCAGACTTTTTTTGCAACTTTGATCTTTGTTTCATGATTTAATCCAAGTTGAACATTTTGATTATCATCAAAATCTTTTGTTCATCGTCAAAACATAAAGGAACTTAATATTGATTACCCTTAATCCAACAAATACGATTGCAATTAAATATCTCAAATGGGTTAGAAATGTAGAAATGAGAGAGAAAATAAAGAGCAAATCTTAGCAAAGGTCTCTCTCGCTGTTCTATTCTGATGTAGGACGTCTATTTATAGTCACTCTTAAGAAAATAGCCGTTGGAAACCTCAAAGTAGTCGTTGTGAGAGAATAGAAAATTCTGTCTTTAAATGTTGTCAACCATCACTACGTGCATAGCCACCATCTACATGTTGGTGAATTTTCGGTCGATCCCTTGGTTGTGTTTGGAGAGCGAAAGCAAGTTGAAGTAAAAGAGAAAAACAACACCAAGATTTAGAGTGGTTTGATCAACCTTGCCTACGTCCACTACCTAAGTCTCACCACTTAGGATTTCCACTATAACAGTGATTGATTCTGACTCAATCCAACAAAGCCAATACAACGGGTTGATTGCGACTCAACACTTCTAAGGCCATCATAATGTTGTTTTTCTTAGGTTCACAACAAACCTTTACAATGTTATTTTCTATATTTTGAGTTCATTTTTGATGATGATGAATGAAAAACATCCATGAAAGAGGTGCAAAGTTACAGAGTTGTTGATATCTGGTCACAAAATACTTAAAGAGCAATCTAAGCATGTTGATGCATGCAAGATTGGCAACTACGCATGTTACACAAGCTCAATGCACGTAGAAGAGCATACTCAAAAGAATAATAAGCATCAGACTTGGTTCTATGC
This sequence comes from Flueggea neowawraea, assembly GCA_948243855.1. NCBI lineage: Eukaryota > Viridiplantae > Streptophyta > Magnoliopsida > Malpighiales > Phyllanthaceae > Flueggea > Flueggea neowawraea. The sequence goes on along the minus strand of CAODLS011826005.1, from coordinate 1,878 downwards.
ACGTACTATGGTTTCAACACACGTAGTCGAGCAAGTGTTTAGAGGAGCTAAATGTTTGAGATGTCAAACACGTAGAAAGAGGCAGCAAGACGCGTAGATGGAATAAAGGTACAAACTTTGAAGAGACTCTCTACATATGTAGATGAGTGTTCTACGCACGTAGACGAGCTACAGATATGGACAAAGCCATGACGCTCATCGAGATTTGAAATTCAAATATTCTCTAACACAAGCCACATGAAAAACCAACAGTTCAATCCAGAATATCCAACAACACACATAAAAGAAGGTGTTGAGCACGTAGCTGGTGGTCTAGGTGAAATGGCATATTCTAGAAGTCAGATCAATGCATGTAGATGCCAATCTATCCAAGGCAGTAATTACTGGGTTCAAAGCAATGCACGTAGAAGGAAGATCAAAGTGCACAGAACTCAGTTGGAACAAGGTACTTTGCACACAGATGGTTGTTACACACGTAGTAAATGGTGACATCATTACTGGATAGAATTTCTATTTGCTTCACAACGGCTACTTCGAGACTCCAACGACTATATTCTTATAGGTGGCTATAAATAGACGTCCCAGAGCAAAAGAAAGAAAATAGAGACATTTGTTAAGACTTGCTATTTATTTTCTCTCTTATTTATATATTTCTAATCCATTTGAGCTATTTACTTGCAATCTTATTTCTGGGTTGGTGTGAGCTTAAACTTGTTATACTATTAGGTTGATTTTGTATCAAACAAGGTTGTTTGCTTGGGGTAGATAGGTTTCCTTGTTGTGCATTCAAAAAAATAAGATTGATTACTAGTGAGCCTTAAAAAAAGCAGAGTTTTAGTTTTCTAGTTGAGCCCGCAAAAACTAGAGGTTTGATTTGCTTGTTTTGTCTTTAAAACAAGGTGAACGGTTTTCTAGTTGAGCCCGCAAAAACTAGGGATTCAATTTTTTTGTTGAGCCCGTAAAATAAGGTGTAACGATTTGCTTATTGATCACATAAAAACAAGTGGTGTAAATGGTTTCCCTCCACCCAGAAGTGAGGAGATATTGGATTAAAATTCTCTAGTAAATATAGAGGAGTTGACACAGGTCAATGATGGTCGAACCACAATAAATCGATTTTGTGTTCTCTTTCCTTATTCTCTATCACTTGCTTTGCATTTGATTTATTTTGTTATGTGTGGATTAGATCTTTGATTTTAAGTTGCTTCCACATTTAAATTTGACTTTAGTTTAAAAGAACTTTGTTAATTGTTTTAGTTGGCAAAATATTTTCAAATTTTTTTAACTCGCTAAAAAACCCAATTCACCCACCTCTTGGAGTGCCATTCCTTTTGGGATTGAATTTTACACGATAGGTTACATCAAACCTTTCCCACTCTCTAAGTGTATATAAAATGGTTGCAAAGATTAAAGCTCTATGCTAGAGTTGAGTGTATGAGTTTGATACTTGAACTTTGATCTCTAGCTTGATTTGGTGTTTTTGATGGTTTGAATTGATAAGAGTGTTAGCACAATGTTTGCATACATTGTTCCACCATAATTGTACCTTCTCTTGATGTATCCATAACCTTTCTAAGTAATATGATCGTTGGTTCAGATAAAATAGCTGTTGGAGTTCATTTACAATCGTTGCAACGTTCTGGACCAAAAAGTTACTCGAGTGAAGACTTTGTTGGAATTCGCGGCTCAAAATATGACATTCATATACATTCATGGCAGCGGATATAACAAAAATTTAATGCTTTGAATTCCCCCAAGGACCCATGCATATCAACATATATAATTAAGGTTGGATGTTTTATCTTTCACCAAGGCTTGATCGATTGATTGTGTGAAACGTTGATGTAGCTTGAAGCACCAAGAACCCGAATCACCTTT
>CAODLS011825560.1:0-12639 GCA_948243855.1 Flueggea neowawraea | reverse complement strand
TGTAAACATTGATATTATTATGGCTTGTGTCTAGTTGTCTGTGCTTTTTGTTTCATCTATTGGCATATGTAAAGGAGTGTGCCGTAATTTAAGACGGGTTGGTCTTGGTCGTACACTGCATGGTTCACTGTCTGGATCTTCAAGGCAGCTAGTTTTCTACTGTTGAAGGTCTTGGTGAGGAGAGCACAAGAGATACAGTCAACAAAAACTCGAGTACGGATGCTTGTTGGGTGAAACAGGACAGGATCAAGTCAGTTTATTGCTTTGGAGATAATTTTTTGTTTCAAGATTCTTCAGACAAAAGAAATAACCTAGTCTAGGTTTGGATCACATCCTTCTAACTTGTTGCTTCCTAATTTTGAAATGTGAACAGTTGAGGATTTAAGTAATTCCTCATTGTAGTTGCTTATTTGCAAGAAAAACAGTAATCCATTCAAAATACATTGCACTTGGGATATTTTAAGGAAAAAGAAAAAGAAAAAGCAAGTATTCCTCATAAGAAAAGCTGATCTTCTTTTTGATCGATATAAGAAGAGCTGATCTGAATGGTAGAATTTGATGATACTGGCAGCTAATAGCGCCTAGCATTGGTAGACTTTTGAACATGTCTAGAAGAAGGAGCACTTATTTTGATGATACTCTGCGACCATGATGATGGCTTAAACCCCCCTGCCAACAAGTTAGAGGCTGCTGCAGCACTTATTTTTCTTCTCTTGGATTCTAGATCCAAACGTTTCTTATCAGAAGTGGAAGAAATAGATAACCCTGGAAAGATAGACGTAGCATTGATCAATGCTCGCTTATCCCTCCTGTTCTTCTCAAACTTGGCAGAGAACTTGACGCGTGCTGCTGTGGCAGTATCTTCTTCGGAAGATGGCAATAAGCGTATACCAAGACCAGCCTTCCTGGAAGCAGCCTCTTCTTCAGCTACTCTCTTTTTCTGACTTCTAAGTTGGGCACGAACCGCTTTGTTAAGGGCGTAATCATCTGAATGCCTGGCATCAGATGCTCGCTGAAGCCTAACAAGAACAGGCTCGGCCTCTTTCTTCTTTTGTAAATCCTCCTCCTGATGTTCAAGCCGATAGAATGGATCTGAGAGCTTACCTCTCTCTGAAAAAACAAAGAACAAAAAGTTCAGCTTTTAATTCAGAAAATGACTTATCAAAAAAAAAATCAGAAAATGAAAAAATTGAATAGAAATGCCTTCTGCATAAACCCAAATACTAGTAATCTAATAAAGATAATATTATGTCCTCCTCAAAAAAAAAAAGAAAATATTATGTCTTCAACCTCCACTGAATATATACCCACCTTCATCCGCAGGGAGTTCAAATGTCTCTGCATCCTCCACATCAAAAACCTCAGTCTTTCGCTGAGCTCCACTGACGATGACATATTCACAATTTTTTGGATCTGTGTGAATAACAATTTCATGCTTGCAGCATGCGGATTTCATGGTAAAGCTCCATATCTGAAGGAAACAAAAAAAACCATCATAATTAGCATATTAAACTTGAACAAATTATTTGAAGAAAAAATAAGTGCAATTGCTATTGCAAATGAACTTTTCTATTGGAAAAGGGGTGGCTGATCAAAATCCAATGAACAGAAAAAAAAAATGTAGGCTCAGGATAGAAAAAGTCACAATACAACATGAAGCATAATCCTTTAATCATACAATCTCTCCCTAGGTTCAATCAACAATTTAATCAAACACTGTGGCCATGGGCGTGGGTAGTGGTTCCAAATGGATTGCAAATGTACAGGAAGCAATCAAGCTATGAATACCAACTTGACAAAAACAATTGTATCAGGATACTCAGCAAACTATGTCCTCATAATGAACTACAATATGTTGCAAAGAGATACCTTTGTAGAATAATAGTTCCCCACTTGTTTTTTCTCTGCATTGAACCGAACACCTTTTGCAATCATAGAATTACAGCCACCACACCATATATTGAAAGGCATCTCAAACCTGAAAATGAAAAATGAAATGATATATTAGATGTATATTATAACAATAATTTAAAATAAAATCATCGACAATTAATTTCTGTACATCTATGTATGCCCTCTCAACCCTCTAGTACGATCAATCATCATATAATCAAAACATAAAAATAGCTATCTGACTCAATTCCTCATATCTTAGTGATCAACTATCAACTCATCCCAGCGACGACAATCTCATCAGGTCTAATGAAACAACTTTTTTGTCACTCTAAGGAATCTAGCAAGGAAGCAGGTCATACCATCAACACAAATGTTCCACTCCCTATATACATCTTTAAGTTACAAGTACATTTAGAGATATAAAGATAGCATACCTTATAATCAGAATTCCCTGGTCTATTTTTCTCGCTCTTTCCCTCAAAGCATGCTGACCATGAAACTTGTTCAAACCACCCTGAAAAGAGTAAATATTACACCGTGAACAATCCATTCACCTCCATCCTTCCGGCCCAAAATTAACAATCCACACAGCAATAACTCACAATTATTACCAAGCAAAAAGCATACCTTTTTTGGCTCCCATTCCGGCGGGTAATAAAAATTATCTGCTCTAGCAGCTGCAAGTGAAGACTGCAAACAAATCCCATAGAAAAGCCCCAGAAGTTAGAATCTTACAAAAACAAACAAAAAAATACAAGAAGTAATCAAAACTATGATTAGTGCCAACGAATTACAACCAAAACACCAATTGTTCATCACATATAATTAAATTCAAACTATTGGACTTAAAAAAACTATTATAGAGAAAGAAATCAATCAAAAACCTTAACAGAATGCAGGATCAATAAATAACCATTATCATTCAAATCGAAAACCCTAATTGTGAAATTACTCAAGCAATAGAAGATAAATTGAAACCGTAATTCGTACCATTTTTAATTCCTGTTGTCTGAATCAGCGGGAATTGGGATAGATGGCTTCGACTTCGATCCGTCGTTCCAATTAGGAATTTTTCTTGAATCAGGGATTTGGTTCTGTTGAATGATGGACTTGGTTTTGTCATTTATACATAAGTAAAACGACATCGTATGCGCTAGCCGGTTTTGAGTCCCTGTCATCGCCGACTTAAAGTATTGAATTCCAGCCCAATAAGGTGGCCTAATGGGCCTCGCCCATTATTGGGCGACGAAATTACACGCTGCAAAAAAAAAGCAGAAATATTTATATTTTTTTTACGCTTTACAAAAAGAGAATTTAATTTAATTTAATTTAATTTAATTTAGATTCTGGAAATTAAAAAATAGTGATTCCATTTTTTGTAAATATTTCCTAATTTTTTCGACTATTTTAGAACACTATTTTCATACAAATATTTTGGCTATATTTAGTTTAGAAAATAATTTTTTGTTTATTGTTTTATTTATAATTTTTTAAAATTGAAAAAAATTAGAAAATTTATTTGCTAATCAATTTTTTTTAAAAAATTATTTTTTATCTCTGTTTTCTATTAAAAAAACAATAATTTTTTGTTTCAACTAAACAACCCTTTACGTTTTCTGTTCACTATTTCTGTAAATCAATATATATATAGTAGCTAAGAAGTTTTTCTAAATTTATGATAAATTACTTCTTATTTGATTGACAAGTAGTATGTTGTGTGTTATTTCTTAATGTCTTTAAAGAAAATGACTACTTCAATATCAATATTTTAAAGTTTGGGAATTTTTTCAAGATTTTGACGAGTGACGTTTTAACTGATTAACATGCAACGAATTTTCTAAATATATTCTCTCTTTTTCTTTTGGTAATATAATATATTTTTTTTCTAAAATCAATAATTACATAACAAAAAAAGTGTATGTATCAATATATACATTGAAGTCAATATATGTATATTATTTCACGTATAAATATAGGTATATAAATTTAACAATATGATGAAAAATTTGATTCGTAAATTTGATATATAAATTTGTAGTTCGCGGGTGATTTAAAATGAACTAGCGAAATGTCAACATATTAGGCTTTTTGAAAATAGAGAATCATATATAAAAATTAATTGTGATTTAATACTTTTGATTAAATTATGATGATATTAGTTATATTAGCTTAATTTAACGCATGCATATATATTAACTTGATTAATATTATAATAATATGAATTAAAATAATAAATCTATATACTTTTCTAAGAAAAATAAATAATATATTTAATTAATGAAAGAATTATAAATAAAATTATAAAATTTTATAATAATTTTAAATATTTAATAGTTATAGTTTCTATTTTGATTTATTAATATTTTGATTTTTTTCATTGGAGTAATAATTTTAAAAATATTTTAAAAAAATATTATTTATTAATTTAAATAAAAATATTATAATTTATCGTACGTAGCGTAATTATTGCACTAATTTTTCTTATTGCAATGTGTATATATTGTCGCCGACAAAACATGCTAAAGTAGGATTGAAGTCTGCTTAAGACAGTTAAAAGTTCAACTTTTCATTTAATGTCTGACCTTATTAACAACAACAGGGAAAGAAAAAAAAAAGATAAAAGTTTAAATATGAAGGGAGAATCGAAAGAAAAGAAGCAATGTAATTGGGTTGACAAATTGATGGAGGACCTTCCATGTATTAGGTCAACCTAACTAATTTCTATTGATTTCTTTCTCTATAAAGAATGTATAATAAGTAGTTAATTTATTATGAATTAATTTGTATTTATATGAGAGGAATGTTGTGATATTACCAGTGTACCTAATAGATTTTGCGATGTTACATTTATGAAATGTTGAGAAATAATTCTGTTTTTCACTATTGAAACCTCATATAGGTCAGATATTTATTAAAAAAAATTATGACTTAATCATATATTCATTTGTTAAGAATTTCGCAAACCATTTATACTTAAGCTTAGCATAAGAGAAAATCTCTAAACCATTAATTGGCAGTAAGTTCCTCAATTAATTGCTGTTTACAAGTCTCACTAAATAAATTAAATATTTTTTTTGTCTTCAACCTCTCAACTATTAACGAATTTAACCTTATACCCTTCAACGATTGAAGTTTTGACCTTAAATTTCTCATCCATGATATTATTTTCAATTCTTTGTTGAGAGTCAGGGATTATTACTGACAATTATTTAGATATTTGAGGTTAAAATCATTAACATTTAACAATTAACTATCAAAAAATCGTTAACAATTTAGAAATATTTATCTAATTTGTTTAGCCTCTATACTACTTATGCTATTACCATTCTTTGCACATTAATGTGATATTATATGATTTTTTGTAAGTCTTATTGGATTGAGAGAAGAGGATGTTATAAACTATTCTTGGTATTGTCATTTTAGTCAATGTAAGAATCATAACATATTAATAGGTCATGAGTCCTACGTTTGAAAGATTAGGCCTTATATGAACCATATTTTTTCAATCACTAAGTCCAACTTTTGAGGTATAACTGTTTTAAACTTTAAATTTATACGATTTACTCTTAATAGGCACATCAATAGGGAGAGAGAATAGTTTATTATAAACTATTCTTAATTCCGTGCTCTAATCAATGTAGGAATCACAACAAATAATAATACTAGTATTAATACATTGGATCCCATCAACGATGGCCTACGTAAGTGTAAAATTTTTAAAGTAAATTATGCACACTGATATACTACTCAAACTATAAGCTTTAATGGTGTGGAGTTGAGGAATACATGATGGACAGTCATTTGTTCACTGTAGATATGTATTGCTCCGTCCCTTACTTTAATCAAATATTGCTCCATTGCTTTGGTCTATGGAAAATGTAGATTGCACATTCCCCACCCTTTTATTTAGTTGCAATCCACTCAAGCCTTTATGTGGATCTTCCATTCCAATCAATCAATGCTTCTAAACTCTAGCTAGCTAGATGGAGGTTAGCTTTTTATGCAATCTCATATATGTACATTTAAGTTATATATATCAAAAAACATAATCAAACATGATATAATTCGAGGTTTGACAATTGCTATAATGACTCTTTTTTGTTCCTTGATTTCTAAGGAACTCTCATTGGGAAAGGGTCTACACCATCCTCCCCCTCTCCCTAAGCAATTTATTAGCATAAAAAGTTCATATCAAAGCTCTCATAGATATTTGAAGAAAAAAGAGAAGACAATTATTAAAAGAATATTAATATTCTAATCTTCAAATTTCGTTGTCCACTCTAAAAAAATCAGAACAAACACATGCAACACTCTCTCGTACATTTTTATGTACATTGAAATACATATAAATATCAGATTCAGGCTTTCCTATACTTGAAAGACTTCCTCACCTAGCTACTAAGATTTCCAATTCTTTCTTTTAGCCTTCAGTTTTGTAATTTCTTGCTCCATGTTTCCTCTTCTAAACCTTCTTCTATTAGTAAACTTCCTTCCATGGCCTTCAAGATCTCTCTCACCCTTTCCATCGTTCTATGCTTGTCTCTCTTTTTATTAGTCTTCCATGAATTATACAACTTCAATCACTCCAACAACAAGAAGAAACAAGTCATCGTTACTAGCAACACGATCCAATATTCATCATCAATCTCTCTACATCCTAATTCACATGTAAGTAGAAAAGTTCTTGCTAGCAAATTTGACTTCACTCCCTTCCATAAGCATGAAAATCATCAAGATCATCATCATCAACAAAAACAAGGAATGCATTCACCAAACAATGAAGTTAGAGGTGATCAAAATGATATTGATCCTCGATATGGTGTCGAAAAGCGGCTTGTCCCTACCGGTCCCAACCCATTACATCATTGATGATTTCTCTTGTATAGATTGATGCCATTGATGATTAGTTACTCAGGTGATTAATTAGTAAGAGCTTTCATCCACTTGTATGATGTTTTCCTCTACTACATTTTTGTTTTCTTTTCTTTTTTTCTATCATTATTATTATTGATGAAGCATTTGATCCCCATATATAGATATATCGATCTCGATCAGTGTATGAAAATATGAGATTGAGCCATTTGTACATGTATTAAAGGCAGTATGATTATATCACCATGATAAAGGCAATACAAATTGGTAGGTTTTTGAAGGGCATGATTGCCATCATAATGATGCTTAATTGATCAAAGTTACAAACTAATCATGATTCAATATAGTCTGTTTATTTTTATTTAATGTGGAAACATGAGTAGCCGTGACGGCACGGCATGGGAATATATTTGAAGATATTAATTAGCTGAACCATATAATAATGATATTTGCTATTAATGGAGTTCGTTAAGCAATTGCTTTACTTTCTTTGCAGATTAAGGAATGCCTTGTGCACTACACGTGAAGTCTTAATTTGGTGCTACTCTACAAATTAAATAGTAAAGAAAAATCACCTAATACTAAAAAAATACAATTTCCAGGGAAAATGCAATTCCCTGGAGTAGTTGTTAGTGAAAGCATTAATTTAATCAACGGTTTTCTTTCTACAATACTGATATATTTTCAAAATGTATCAATTTTCTATTTTTTTTTATCAATTTTTAATTTTGACATGCTATCAAATTTTTTAAGATCATGATTTGAATTGTATTAATCACAGTTTGTGGGAGTCGGACATGTCAAAAAGTAGAGTCAAACTTCTTAATTCCACTTTTAATTATATTTTTTTCTTAGAATTTTAAAAATCAATTACCTATTATATTGTCAGCTTGTTATGTTAAGTTGGGTCTAATCTAATGGTCTTAGAAATACCAGAAACACATTTTGATTTGCGATCGGCGACCGCCGACCAGGTGGGAGAAAAATTAGAAGCATCAAACAACAGTTTTGTGGTTAATTAAATATTTAATAAAAATTGTTCATGTTGAGTTTAATAGACGAGACAAACAAATTGTACCACTGCAAAGAGAAGACTAATCGTTCTTTGAATGATCTATATATAAAGCAATGTTCAAGATTTAACCTAAAGTAGTTGCATGTATACAAGTCAGATTAAATTATCTCGGTTTAAATGTATTTTTTTTATGATAAGATGAGTATAATAGAATTCGAACTCTTGACGTCGAGTTTTACAACTTAATACAAATGCGAGCCCATTTCCAATTATATAAACAATTTTCTATTAATAATTCTTTCATAATAGAAAGCCTTATGCATCTTTATTGGATACAGTCAAGTGACAAAAGTTACAAATTGTACACTTAACCACTTGATCAGCTAGTCTCAAGTGGCGATTAAGCAGTTTTTTTTTTCAAACAAAAAATTAACAAGATCAATTTAATATAGAAATAAACTTGACATATATAAGCTAGCTTAGTGTGTGGTCTCTCCTAAGTCCATTGTTTTGTGAGAGGATAGAGTTTATGCACCTTGCCTACCTTATAACTTCGAATCGATATAATGAAAAGTGTAAAGATAAGAATGTCCCCTTAAAGGATTAACACACATCATGAACAGTCCATGAAGACAAATTAAGCTTTATTTTACTTCACAGGCAATTGTGTTCCCCAATATTACTAGTCTCTTTGCTGTTTCACCTACTTCTCTTTCAATTATTCAATGCAAATCGTCGAGAAATATTGCTATTTTCAAAACTTTTCTGGCCAAAACCATGAAGCGTTGAAGTTTAAAGTGCAACTCCAAGACACTCGTGACAAGACAATTCACACATGAGAATGTTTTCAAACTAACATATTGTCGGCTAGTACATTTTAGACAAGAGAACTTTAACATTTAAAAACAAAAACAAAAACAAAAATTGAGAACATAATCCAAAATAAGAAGCCACTTATTTAACATCAATCAACCCCATGAGAGATCAATTGATTGCATTGTAGCCGAAATTTAGTAGCGGATCGATCAACATAGACGTAAACGAAATTGAAATTTACAACCTCACCAACCATAAAAAATTGATTGACTTACTACCCAAGTTCATCAAACATTATATTAAAGTCCATTAGTCCAAGTGAATAAGAGTTTAAATCTCTTAAATAGTCATCCTGCGTTAAATGTTGTGGAACTTTTGGTGCTATGTTTGGAGTTTAATTACGATGTCGGGAGAGTCGTCACCACTTATGGATCTCTACAGTACCCAAGAGAGGAAGTTATACCGCTTATTCTAACCCTTTAAAAAAAATTCTCCAACAATATTTGATTATGTGCCTATTAATAACTTGTACTTTAATGGATTTCTAGGTTTAAATAACAACTTTAATCGAAGGTCATGAATTCAAATTTTAAATATAAAGGAACTTTTAAAACTCGGTAGAGAGAGTTTTACTACTAGACGTGCTCCACCCACCTCAAATCTTGATTAGTCTGGGTGATTTAATCTAAATTTCAATATTAATCAAGGAGATTACTTATTAATTATTTAGTAATTGTCACTAATTTGGCCGCATAATTATATCAAATGGGGATTAGTATTAGATAAACAGTCTCATTCATTTTTTAAAAAAGGGCAAAGATTAAAGGGACGAATTCTATACGGGAACCAGATTCTAGGTTCCAAAAAAACACTTCCCCCCCCCCCGTCCCCCGCCCCGCCCCCCTTCTTTATGCTTGACCCCTCACCAACTCCACACTCTTCCCTTCTTAGGCAACAATGTGGAGGGCACGTCATTTTTATAGCCAAGAACTAATCAAGGATTCCCCGACTAATTTTTAATGTGTTTATACAATAATTAATGAATATTTAAAGACTGGCTTTTTCAAATTATGGTTGATTAATAATGCACCCACATGATATGACATGAACGATTTAGGTCGTGTCAATTATCCAAGTTGTTTCAAAATATGCGATATGGGTAATGCTTCATTTCCTACATACATGCACACTATTGTGTGTTGTGACTTAAAAAGTTGAGTTGCATTTATGATTGTCAAGTATCTAATGATAGCACTAATTGATCGGCGATATGCTACCTAATGAAAAGAAGATCAAAACTATAAATGCATTAAGAAGAGAGATCACCTAAATATCTTAAATTAAGATGCTAAATTAGGTGAAAATTGGATTAAGCTTTTTTAAATCTTTCCCTAAATTGTATAACATTGATGTTGATAAATTTGAAAACGATTGAACTTTCTTGTGGCAAGAAAAGGGATTTCATTTTCAACTCTAACTCGACGCAGTGAATTTGAGTTGTTATAGCATAAATTTGATTATTAAGCAAAAGTGGAGATGATATATATTAACCTCCGGACTAATTTACTTGTTATCGATCTTTGTATGTAATTCATACGTAATAATTTTATGGGCAAGCTTCAAATATTTTTTCTTTTCCTTTTTATGACTTACCAGGTGTATTAACTTGGTAGATATATATATATAAATATTTTTCAATTTGAAAGAAAAATCGACGTGTCTTTTGCAATGCAACTTTTTCTTCTTGTACACTATATTAAAATGCTTTTTCAGTTGTGCTTTCTTACTAAAATGTAAAAATAAGAACTTTAGGGTATGTTTAATTGTGGAAATTTTTCATTTTTTTTAGAAAATTAGAAAACATAAATGAAAAAATAAAAAATTTGTTCATGCAACACTAAATTTTTTTATTGTTTTCTATGTTATTTTAAAAAATAAAAATAAAACAAAAAATAAAAAATAGGAAACAAAAAACTGTTTTCTCAACTAAGCCTTAGTATTCCGGAATGTATTTATATAAGTGTCCGGCCACTATTTTCACTTAAAATCAATTGTAACATATAGTGGAGGTTTTCTTGCTTTTTCTTAATCCACTTTTTTGTGGATTAGTTTGAATAAAATTACTTTTACTTGTAAAAAAATCAACCGGATCAATTATAAAAACCAAAGTAAAATTCTTTAAATACTAACAGGTCCTATAAATTGAAGTATAATTCACAAACACATATATATAATGGTGTCCCATATATGTAGCAAGAATTGATGTAGACATATATATAATGGTGTCCACATATAACATTGAGTATTGAAGATTAATTAGCAGCTCATCTAGAAACCAGAAAAAACAAAGATTAGTTTGTGATGGGGAAATATGTGATATAAGTTGAAGTAAATGCATGAAGTGACTTAAATCTAATGGTAAAATCCATGGTGGTCCCTGAAGTTTAGTGATATCTCTTTTCCAGTCTTTACGAGTTCTAAATTAGCCGATTTAACTCCGTTTGTTTTACTTAACAAAAAAATAAAAATACAAATTTACCCTCTATTTTAAAACCAATTTACCATAATCAAACCAATCATTTTCTCATCTTACCTCAAGACTCCATCTTTGTGTCTCTCTCAATCTCTCTATCCTTCCTCTCTGTCTTTTCTTCCCAATCTCCTCCTCCTCCACCTCCAAACCCTAGCCAAAACTATCTATGAATACAAGACTCTCCTTTTTATCAAATCTACCATAATATTGTGCTCTTGAAGGAATGGAAGAGTAGCACAATGAAGAACCTCTTCCAGTGTTATCATTGGTAGTCTGCGGTGGCGTTTAAACACTACTGGTGGCAGAGGAGACTGCTGACGAGATGGAAATGGAGATGTGTTAGGTCGAGGTTGACAAGATAAAGATGCGAAAGAAAGCGGTGATGAGGTGGGAGATCAAATTTTGGGATTGAAAGAAAGAGTGGGTGTTTTGTGTACAGGAAGAAGAGTACGTTGAAGTTTGGGTGTTTGTAAGGCAGCAAAAAGAGAGAGAGCAGCAAAGATAAATTTGGGATTGAAATTTTGGGGTTTTTGCCTCCTCCCTCTTCTTCCTTCACTACTCCTATTCTTCCTAAAACTCTTGAATTTTGAAGAACATTGGTTGGGTAGCCTTTAGGTTTTATTACAGTGGTGTTAATTTCATGATAAATTGGTTGGATTTTGTTATTGTTTAAGAAATTAAAGAATGGTTTGTGGATTGCTGCTTGGAAAGGCTTCGAACTTAAAGAAGGCTTGAAGGCCAACGGGTTAAGCAGAGTTTGGTAGCTTGTGAGAGGAGTTGGTGGTTAATTCTGACAACCAATAATTCAGAGTTTTAGATTTGGAGTCTCAATTTTTTTTTTAAGAATTTAGGCTAATTTGTTTAGATTTTGAGAGATTCATTTTGAGGTTTTTGAATTTTTTGGATTTTTCGGTGTTTAGATTTTAATTTTGTCGTAGTTTTAGAATTTAATTGAATGAATTAAAAGTTAATGTTTATCATTTGTGTAACTGAAGTCTTCAATTTGTTTGAGGAAGCATTCCATTAATGTTCTTAATTGATTTAGTAATAAAAAAATGCTACAACATTTGATGTTATTGGGAGTGAGAGAGAGAAAAGAAAGAGAAAAAAGAGAAGACACATGAGAGTATAAGGGTAAAATAGTCATTAAAATTGAAATACTATTGGGACCATGTGACACATCAGAAAACATAAGGTGGCATGTTAATAAAACAAACAGAGTTAATGTGCAGGGATCGAATCAGCTAATTTAAAACTCTTAGGAACCGGGAAAGAGATATCACTAAATCTCAGGGACAACAATGGATTTCACCCTAATTCTAACATCAATATTATGATCAACACGTCTCTTAGTTAAATAATTAGTTAAGTAATTAATTGGAGGAAGGATGACTATACGTGTTTGAAGATTGTGGTGAACACATTTTCGAACCTTTTTAGGCATCACAAACTCACAATTTTGCTTTTGCAAAACTAAAGCATACATAAGCTTCTCTATGTGAAACCG
>CAODLS011825355.1:0-11473 GCA_948243855.1 Flueggea neowawraea | reverse complement strand
ACTCATGAAATGAGCATGAAGGAAGAAGAAGTGGAAATAAAAAATAGTAAGAAGAAGAAGAAGAAGAGTATAGCACTTAAAGCCTCAACCTCAAAGACCAAAATCTCAAGTGATAGTAATGAAGAGGAAGATGAAGAATTTGATCTTCATACTAGAAAATTCAAAAGGTTTCTTAAGAAGAAGAAGTTTAATACTCTAACAAGAAGGAAAATGAAATCATGATGACTTAGTGAATGAAAATATTGCTTTAAAGAAGAAAGTTGATTAGCTCACTAATGTCTCTTACAAGCTCACTCAAGGGAAAGAAAATATTGACAAGCTTCTTGGTAGTCAAAGGTTGTCTTTGTCTAAAAGTGGGTTAGGATATGATTACTCAAATGACAACAAATCATAGCATACTAGATTTTTCAAACCACATGCATCATTTTCATTCTCTACATAGAACTATTGTGGAAAAATATGACATATTTCATATACTTGCAATGTTAGAAAGAATGCATACATTGGAGTGAAGAAGATGTGGGTTCCTAAAGGAATCATCCTTCTTAACATGATTAGGACTAACCCTTATAGACCCAATAGACAATGGGTACCAAAAACACGAAATTGAAATTCACTTTTGTACGTATGTATGAAGGTCAAGGTTAATTCGACAATTGAAAGTTGATTAGCTCACTAATGTCTCTTACA
Source organism: Flueggea neowawraea (assembly GCA_948243855.1). NCBI lineage: Eukaryota > Viridiplantae > Streptophyta > Magnoliopsida > Malpighiales > Phyllanthaceae > Flueggea > Flueggea neowawraea. Next base: position 10,783 of record CAODLS011825355.1, on the reverse strand, counting down.
ATCTCACTCAAGGGAAAGAAAATATTGACAAGGTTTTTGGTAGTCAAAGGTTGTCTTTGTCTAAAAGTGGGTTAGGATATGATTACTCAAATGACAACAAATCATAGCATACTAGATTTTTCAAACCACATGCATCATTTTCATTCTCTACATGGAACTATTGTGGAAAAATATGACATATTTCATATACTTGCAATGTTAGAAAGAATGCATACATTGGAGTGAAGAAGATATGGGTTCCTAAAGGAGCTATCCTTCTTAACATGATTAGGACTAACCCTTATAGACCCAACAAACAATGGGTACCAAAAACACGAAATTGAAATTCACTTTTGCACATATGTATGAAGGTCAAGGTTAATTAAAACACTTGGTATCTTGATAGTGGATGCTTCAAGCACATGACCAGAGACAAAAAAAAATCAATTCTCCAAACTTGAACTCAAGAGTGGTGGATATATAACATTTGGAGACAACTCAAAAGGCAAAATCATAGGTAAAGGTGAAGTGGGTAAGGAACCTTCACCAATTGTTAAAAATGTTTTCCTTGTTGATGGTTTAAATCATATCTTGCTTAGTATTAGTCAATTATGTGATATGAATAATCGTGTTGTCTTTGAATCATCTCATTGCATCATTGAAAGCATTAAGGATAGAAAAATTTTGTTCATTGGTCATAGGCATGAAAATGTTTATGTTGTGGATTTGAATGACACAAATTCTTTCAATGAAAAATGTCTTTCGGATTTTAATGAAGATGCATGGATTTGACATAAAAGATTAGGTCATGCAAGCATGGATTTAATTTCAAAACTTTCTAGAAAAGATCTAGTTGTTGGTTTGCCTAAATTAAAATTTGAAAACAATGTTGTATGTGATGCATGTGTTAAAGGAAAACAAACTAAAACATCTTTCAAAGTAAAGGCATGATTTCAACATCGCAACCACGTGAGCTATTACATATGGATTTGTTCGGTCCTACATCTACCATGAGTCTAGGTGGTAAACAATATGCATGTGTCATTGTAGATGATTTTTCACGTTTTACATGGGTGTTTTTCCTGGCACATAAAAATGAAGCCATTCATGCTTTCCCAAAATTTAGTAGAAAGGTCCAAAACGAAAAAGGATACACTATTGTATCCATTAGAAGTGATAGAGGAATGGAATTCGATTGTGATCCATTTGAAAGTTTTGTAATGAACAAGGTATCGAACATAAATTTTCGACACCTAGAACCCCTCAATAAAATGGTGTTGTTGAGAGAAAAAAATAGAACATTATAAGAAATGGCTAGGACCATGTTAAGTGATGATGATCTTCCTAAATACTTTTGGGCTGAGGTGGTCAATACCGCTTGCTACATATTAAATATGTCACTAATTCGTTCCAAACTCGAGAAAACTCCATATGAGCTTTGGAAAGGAAGAAAGCCTAACATTTCACACTTTCATGCATTTGGGTGTAAATGTTTTGTTCTTAATAATGGAAAAAAAAATCTTGGTAAATTTGATGCAAAATCGGATTAAGCTATTTTTCTTGGTTATTCTATGATTAGTAAAGCCTATAGAGATTTTAATAAAAGAACTCTTAAAGTTGAAGAGTCCATACATGTTGTGTTTGATGAATCTAAGCATTCTTTGTCAAGAAATTGTGATGTGATGATGATGTAGATATTGTCAATAAAATGGATGAGTTTGGCATTGATGACAAGGTAGCTAAAAGTTAAGAAAGCAAAGACTCTAATGAAGAAACACCACATAGCCATCAAGATGCTCAACAACAACAACATGTGGACATTCCCAAAGAATGGAGATTTGCAAAGGATCATCCAAAAGAGAAAATCATTGGTGATATGTCTAAAGGGGTAACAACAAGATCCTTTACATATCTTGATATTGATAATGTTGCCTTTGTTTCTCAAATAGAGCCTAAAAATTTTGATGATGCTTTGAATGATGAGCATTGGTGTGTTGCCATGCAAGGAGAGCTTAATCAATTTGAAAGAAATAGTTTATGGGAACTTGTTGTTAGGCCTAAGGATAAGGCCATTATCGGTACTAAATGGGTATTTAGAATTAAAACCGATGAAAATGGTAAAATTGTTAGAATTAAGGCTAGACTTGTTGCACAAGGTTATAACCAAGAAGAGGGCACAAAATTTGATGAAACTTTTGCTCCTGTTGCTAGATTAGAAGTCATTCGCATATTGTGTGTATTTGCATGTTTTAAAGGTTTTAAAGTTTATCAAATGGATGTGGAAAGTGCATTTTTAAATGAGTATTTGAAATTAGAAGTGTATGTGGAATAACCTCCCGATTTTATTGATCATAAATTTTCAAACCATATGCTTAAACTCACTAAGGCCTTATATGGATTGAAACAAGCTCCAAGAGCTTGGTATGAAAGGCTTAGTTATTTTCTTCTTGAAAAAGGTTTTAGAAGAGGGAAGGTTGACACAACACGTTTCATTAAAAACAAACATCATGACATGTTAGTTGTGCAAATATACATTGATGATATAATATTCGGTGCTACTAATGTGTGTTTACATGAAGAGTTTGCTAAAGATATGCACAAGGAATTCAAGATGAGCATGATTGGAGAGTTAAACTACTTTCTCGAATTGCAAATCAAACAACTAAAAGATGGCTTCTCCATCACCCACTCGAAATATATTGGAGATCTCTTGAAGAAATTTGGTATGGAAAATGTTAGACCTTGTAGCACACCTATGAGTACAGCCATAAAACTCACAAAACATGAGGTAAGAAAACCCATAGATATAAAGCTTTATCGAGGTATGATCGGTTTCTTACTTTATCTTACCGTAAGTAGACCAAATATTATGCATAGCGTATGTTTATGTGCTAGATTTCAAGCATGCCTTAAGGATGCACATTTAATTGCGGTTAAGCTTATTTTTTGTTATCTCGTTGATACTCGTAATGTTGGTTTGTGGTATCCTAAATGTGATAACTTTGATGTTGTTCGTTATTCAGATGCAGATTATGGTGGTAATCAATTAGATAGAAAGAGTACATCCAGAACATGTCAATTTTTAGGATATGCATTAGTGTCATGCTTTTCTAAAAAGAAAAATTGTGTTTCACTATCTACTGCTGAATCTGAATATGTGGCAGCGAATCGTTGTTGTGCACAAATTCTTTGGATTAAACGTCAATTAGAATACTATAGTATTATGATTTCAAAAATTCCTGTAAAATGTGATAATACTAGTGCTATTAATATTTCAAAGAATCGCATCCAACATTCTAGAACAAAACATATAGATATTAGACATCATTTCATTTGTGATCATGTGTTGAATGGTGATATTGTTCTTGAATTTGTTAGAACCGAAGGTCAATTAGCGGATATTTTTACAAAACCTTTGGATAGTGAAACAATTATTTCAATTCGTAGAAGACTTGGTATGATTGATTTATATGTTTAAATGATATATTTATTTGATTCATGTGCATTCATTCACATCAAAATGATCCATAAGTGTCTATAGTTTTATCTATTGGTGTGGTGGCAAAGTATTGGGAATCGATATTTGATGAAATTTGAAAATCTGGACTATTACATTAGTCTACTCGAGTAAGCAAGTTTTGGTTTGTGAGTTCAAGGGTAGGACTGTGAAAACTGGGCATTTTTTACGAAGTTTAACTCGAGTAAGGAATTACATAACTAGAGTTGTTAAGGGTTCATATTACTCGAGTAAGCAGATTAAGTGTAACTCGAGTTGAAATATGGATGAATAACTAGAGTTGACAAGAACAAGTAATTTGAGTTGCACGTGGAATGGATAACTCAAGTAAGGAATAATGTAACTCGAGTAAGACATGGTCCCAATGTGCTTAAATCGCGATTTTTCAGAACAAGACCCTTTTTTTTTAAACCCTATCTGCCTCTTCCCTCTCCCCTAACTCGAGTTGACCCGCACTCAAATCACCAAAACCCATCATTTTCCATTCATTTGTGACCTCAACAAACACCATTTCACTACTTAAATCTATCTACAACGCATTAAAACAACCAAAATCAGTGATTTCGCCCAAAACCTAACACTAAGTTTCAGATTCATCCAAAAATGATTCCAAGGAAGAAAGTCATGGTTTCAAGGCGAGTGGTAGAGCAAAGTAATGATTCCTCAAATTCTGCAACACCCTCTCCTCATCCCTTATGTTGAAAATTATCTAAAAAGAAAACATAAGCAGGCACCTTGGTTGTTCCGTCTCGTTCTTCGGAACCAATCACCTTTGTTGTCCCGTCTCATTCTTCGGCACCAATAGAGGATTTAACACTTGAAAATCGGTTTATTTCTCGTGTTGCGTAAGAGATTTATCATAAGGTGATCAAGAAAGAAACACTCTTGCAAAACTAGGATCTACCCTTGATCCCAACTTACAAACCCTCTGTTTGTTACAATAATTCGCTCACCAAACTGATCTAAACAGTTGATACAAGTTGAAAGAATAGCAATGAAGAACTAGAACACTTGTATCACAATGAGAGACTTTAATCTTGGAAAATCAAGATAGATTATGTATGGAGGTGTTATCTCTGCTCATTTGCCGTGTTTTCAGGTGTATTTAAATCCTTTTCAAGCCATATAACCATTGGGGTTGATATTATAGCCGTTGGAGAGCATTTGGAGTTTGATTGACGCTTGATTTCTTGTCATATATGACTTACTCGAGTAAGAATATTTTCTACTCGAGTAAGCGTGCTTTTTGACCTGATTCACACCTGATTCTTTGATTACTTGAGTAACTTTATTTCTTACTTGAGTAAGTACTCCTCCAGTGATGTTTCTGGGTGTTCTACTTGCTAGTGTGATTTCCATCTTGCTCGAGTGAAAGCTTTACTTTCTCATGCCTCTGGAACTTGTTTTACTTGAGTGGGTATCAATATTTCTCAAGTAACACTTCTTTTACCCCAATAATTGAATCATTCAGCCATCTCATTGAACATTGTGCTTTGTTGTCTTAATTACCAATTTTTGTTAATCATCAAAACACAAGAGGATCTAAATGTGAACCACCCTTGGTTCAACAGATAAGCTTACGGAAACTCAACAGAAATTAATTGACTTGGTTGAAGCTATCAAAGGGTTTGTGAGCGATCTCTGGACTTGGATGAAGGAAGCTCGTTGCACTCATAAATGATACGATTCCTTCCACCTCTACACCGCCACCACCACCATCGGCTCCATGATTTAGCTAGAACACTTGGATTGACACTTTATGCATTTCATGCATTTTTTTTCTAGCTTGCTTCCTTGCACTTATGAGTATCTTAGTGGCAAATTTGTATGCCTATTATCGGTGCATTACTTTTGTTTTACTTGGCTACTTTGTAAGCTTATTTGGATATTTATGTGAATGAATGTTTAGTTGTTATTTAATGTTCTTATAGTTGTTCTTCATTGCCATTTTATGTTGATGACAAAAATTGGGAGAAATTTGAGTTTGATGATGTGAGTTTGATGAACTTTGAGTTTGATGAAATGATTGATTAATATTGTTGATTGATATGTGATTGGAATTGATTTATTGCAAATATTGTAAAAAATGTTATAGTAAGGGGGAGTTTAAATTGGTTATGGACTAATATTCGTGACAAGGGTAAAACCTTGATCAATTTTTCAATATTTGTTGTCTTTTGATAGATGCACATACTAAGAGAGAGTATCAAACTTTTCCATGTTTTCATCATCAAAAAAGGGGAGATTGTTGAACAAAGGGTGGTTAACATTTAGATCCCTTTGTGTTTTGATGATGGACAAAATTGGGTTTGATACTTGAATGTTTAAGTTTGGACGTGCAAGCTTTACTCGAGTTACAAATTCATCAACTCGAGTAACTCATACAACCAAAGCTGTTTAGAAGCTACAGGAAAATCAAACCATCAGGTGCAAAATTCAACTCGAGTTATCCAAGAGCCAACTCATCTACGGGCACAGTAGGGGTTCTGTGTACGTAGCACCGTGCTCTACGTGGGTAGCATCCCACACAACGTACGTAGACGATAGGTCTGAAGCCCCTCATTCAGATCTACAATCTATGTGCGTTCCACCCCCTGCTGTATGCGTAAAAGGCCTCAGCGTGCCCAAAGGATGAACAACGTGCACAGCAACCCATACCACGTACACAGACCAAGCTAGGCTCTTGGCCTATTCATCCCCGTCTACGTGCATAGTACTCCGCACTGCGCACGTAGGTAACCTCCAGTGTACGTTGCACTCAACACACATTCACAGTCAAGGTTCAAGCCTCTACTACGTGCACAGTACCCTGTACTAAGCACATAGATGACCTCCAATGTTCACAACACACGCGACACAACCTTCAAACTCAAAGGTCAACATCCCAACTCAAAATCACCCCGAAATACCACTAGATTTCGGCTAAAATAAGCAGGATATTGCATGTTCCTTACTAGCTTTATGAATACGTGCAACACACGTGAATGTTATTTTTATAAATATTTTAAAACATAAAAAATATGACATTAATAAATTAAATAAGTTTTAAAAATTTAAAATTAATCAATATAAATAATACTAACATCATTATCCAATGTTTTCCATTGCCATTGTTACTGGAATAATACTTTATCATCTCAATTCGAATAACCAAAACTTGTATGCATCATTTTTTTTTCTGAGATTTAAAGTTTTTCAATGCACTTAAATTGTGAGTCCAAAGTATTCTTAATAATGACTTCTAACATTTTGAAACCTACATTTACAACACTGAAAAATAAATTCTAAATTTACTAAATATTGACTATGACATCCCAACCCCAAATAACTATACATAGCATATATATAAAGGTACATGCATTGCATATACATTTTCATGATATAGAGTCTATTATTATAATTGAAATTTAGATACGAAGATAAATATTTAAAGAATTAGTTAATGAATATTTTTTACTTACAACTGAGTAGTCACAACAAATGCCGGTTAAAATTGTAGTATTGAATATATAGTTGGAGTTGAAACTTTATTTTCAATATGTGTTAAATAGGATTATACATAATATATGAGATTGGAATTGAAAAGGAAGCTCATGAAATGAAGTAAACCAAACACTAAAATGAAAGCAAATGAGGAAATAGGATTAAAAGGAAGAAATGGTGTGGATAAGTACTAACCAAATTACGTTGGTTGTAATTATGACCCACCGAGACTAGGGATGGATTTTTCTTAAGTCGGCAACTATTCACGTAGGTATATATATAGCTCTTCTTTCTTTGTTCCAAACACACACACACAACACCTTCAAACTCTTTTCTTCGAACATCCACCAACCTTGAACAATCTCCTCTCTGTTCAAAAAACTTAGATACGTGTAACTCTAGATACGGTAAGTGGAACACAGACTGTTAGTTGAGATTAAACTAAGAAGTATACTATAGAGCTGTTTTGGTATATTTTCAACAATAAAGATTGGACTAGTATTTCTTATAATAGAATAGGAGAGAGAGAATGAGAATATATATTTATAAGTTACAAGTGTAATTAGCTTATAAATTAATTGCATTTAAAGTTTTCGTCATTCGCTAGGACATATGGACTAAATTGAATAAGAATTTGTAACTAAGGAATTAGTCCATAATTTTACAAAAAAATGTATTTGATATTGATATAAATAATTTCAATGCTATGTAGATTTAGAGAAGTTGAACAATCACAGATTGAGAACCTAAAAGTGTTAGTGCTTACCATACATTAAAATCACAGGTGAGTGTAAACTGAAGATTAGATTCATATGTGTGTTATATGATTTGTGATCATATATATGCTCTTGATATGATTACTTGGACAAATTGGTGACTACTTGAATTTTCATGGTATATGCTATAGTTGAGAATCTTTATATAGTTTGTTATATGAACAAGTTGAGAATGGCCATTGTACATATGGAAGGGAATACTTTTACATGGATATTGATTATCAAATGTTTCATATGATGATGCATTCATATTGGACTAAATAAAGGCGTTATGACCTTCATGCTCTTGTTTTTGAAAAATATACACAGTGGGACCTTCGGGTCATATTTCATGCTGGAGACCTTTGGGTCATATTCATACTAAAGATCTTATGGTTATATTCAAACTGGAGACCTTTGGGTCAAATTTCATATGGTGCTGGCCAGACAAATAAACAGTGGCATACAGGAATCCCGAGACAATACATGGCTTGTTTGGTCACAACATATAAAATAAAATATAATGGCATATGCATATATTTGTATGACATAGTTAATCAATTATTTGATAGATGCTTTTGTTTATTTGATTTTAATCTATGATGGTTTATACTAATTGAGTTGCGACTCATATAAAGTGCTAATATTTTTGTAGGTGACCATTGCTTGTAGATCCTTTTGCTTGACTTGAGGTTGGAGTTTGTAGATAGCAACATGAGTCACAGGTCGACCGGCTGGTGCTCTAGACTCCCTCCTCATCAGTATTTGCATATGTATAGTTAGCTGAGTCTTTTGATTTGCGTGTATAAAATTTTGAAATTGGATTGTATATATGACTTATACTGATGCATATGTTTATATTTGCATAAGAAAAATGTTTTATCTTGTTGGATTTCCATGATGGTATATGATTATATGTGTTTACATAACTATGATGGTGTTGGAATTCGTAACTAAATTTATGACATTCATAAGCATACATGGCAACGAAAATAACAAAAATTTTAAACCTAGAATTCCACTACGGATCTATGTACATCAACATACACGATTAAGGTTACCATATTTTACCTTAAAATCCAAAGCTCGATAATATGACTGAATGGAGTGTTAATATTGCTTTTAGTATTCAAAGCCGAATCACCCTCTCTTTCACGTTGCCTTTGCACGAATGTGTCTAAAGATATCTACACGAACGAGCTTGCTTGAACCGACGATGTGTACTAGCACTTAGAATCTCTATTCTAGTCTCACAAATATTTCTCTCTTTTATTATGTCTCTTACAAATTCGGCCAAGCCCCATTAGATGTACAAATTTGGCCCCTATTTATAGTAGCATAGAAAACCCTAGTCTTTCTTCTATTAGGACTTTTTTTTCCTTTGTTCAATAAGCATAAGAATTCCTAGCTAGGTATAAAGTTTACTAGAATTTCTTTTCCTTGTCATACAAGAATCAAGGCTCCTAAAAAATAGGAGTGTGCAAAATTTTTCTTAAAAAGTGGGAGATGAGCCAAATTTGTACATATGCTATTTAATGTTATTGGACTTGTACTCATATGATACATTATCATAAAATAAATTACTCTATGGTTAAAATACATAGGCCAATTTTATGTTCAAAACAAATTTAACCCATTAAGAAGTAATTTACATTAAAAGCCCATTGCATTAATGGATAATATCTTATGTCATATATAAGACATAAATCATAAAACTCTGAATTATTATTAATTAACAAAATTAATTATCTTAATAATTCAATACTACAAGAGAGAATATTTGTGAGTCGATTCAGCTCGTTTTAGTGTGTGACTCAATAGGTCCACTCAAAATTGACAATGGGCTTGAGGATATTCTTGACTGCGGTCCAGTGACTTTCACCTGGATCAGACTGAAATCTATTAGTCATGCTTAAAACAAATACAACATTAGGGAGTGTACAAAGCATCGCATACATGATGGATCCAATAGCAGAAGCATTTGGAATCCTACTCATGTAATCTTTGGCTTGCCTTATTATAAGACAATATGCTTTGTTCAATGGTTTTCTAAGAACCATAGGAATTATTGTTTTCTTGGAATTCAACATGCTAAACCTCTTTAGCACTTTATCAATGTGCATACTTTGACTTAGTCCAATTAGCCACTTGGATCTATCTCTATAGATTTGTATCCCTAGGATACATGAGGCTTTACCTAAGTCATTCATTGCGAAAAACTTTCCTGATCGAGTCTTGGCACTTTGCAAGGTTGGAATGTCGTTTTCAATGATTATGATGTCGTCAACATACAACACTAAGAACACTATCGCACTCCCACTAACCTTCTTGTATACACAAGACTGATCTTCATTCTTGATGAATCCAAACTCTTTGACTGTTTCATCAAAATAAAGATTCTAACTTCAGGATGTTTGCTTCAATCCATAAATGGATCTTTGAAGCTTGCATACCTTATTAGGATTCTTAGGATCGACAAAACCATCAGGTTGTGTCATATACACATCCTCAAGGAGGTTTCCATTTAGGAACACAATTTTGACATCCATTTTCCATATCTCATAGTTATAATATGTTGCAATGGCAAGAAACACCATAATGGATTTGAGCATAATTACTGGTGAAAAAGTTTTTGTAATATTTCGCCCGTTTTCGTTAGGAATACTGTAGCTTTCTAACCAATTCCTATTTGATCTTGGGGATAATCGGACGTATTTTTGAAGATTAGGTGTCATCGAATCTCGAGGGAGGTCCGATGCATATTGGGAAGCGTGAAATGTCAAGTATGTGATTAGAGAGCAAAGAATGTGTGTTGACTTAAGTAGAACGTACGTTGTCGAGTGAGGAAGACGTATGTTATCTGGAAAGGCAACATAACGTGCGTTGTATAAGTACGACGTACGTTATTTGAGATGTGAGGATGATCAACGTACGTTGCCATGATACGACGTGCGTTGAGTTGTGTTTCTTCGAATCCATGGCTACTAGATGCCTCACAACGTATGTTGTGAGGTACAACGTACGTTGTGCACAACCAAAATGTACGTTG
>CAODLS011825321.1:0-12003 GCA_948243855.1 Flueggea neowawraea | reverse complement strand
TCATTATTTGTGCTTATATTGTCACTTTGCTAAATCATTCCTGGTTTTATTAATTCTGCACAAATCTGATTTTAATCTTTAAAAACTAATTCACCCCCTTCTTGGTTTACTATTTGGGCCAACATCAATCACTCTCTACCTTCCCGATTCGATTCACAAACTCCGGTGTCTCCTCGCGTGCGTTAACCTTTGTCGATCTGGTCTCGGTGAGCTCCATTTATTTTCCTACTTTACTTCTGCTAGATCTTTTTGGATTTCAAGAAAATGAGGCTATAGTTTTTTCCTTCGTTTTCTCAGAAGCCAAACGGGCCTTTCAACTCTTGATTATTGGTTGTGGCTCAGAACTTAGGTTATTAACATTGATTTCTGATCTAATTGTGTGCTACAAAAAGATTGTTTTTAATAACTTTGATTTCTGATCTAATTGTGTGCTATGAAAAGATTGTTTTTATTCTTTAATTAATAGATCTAGAGTGTAATTTTGATTATTTTTGTCATATTGGAGTTTGGTACGTATAACTCGTCAATTGATTAAATAATGTTCGACTGTAGACTGCTGATTATTTAGTTTTGCTAGGAACTAAGAACCTAAAGCAAAACTAAATACACGAGATAGATCTTTTAAATGCTCTTTTTTTTTCTGGAGTTCTGGACTCATCCAAATTGATATCGAGGTCAGGTTAGAAGTCTTAGTTTCTTTTACTGAATTAGTTGCTTTAAAAAATACTTAGATCACAATTAAGGAAGTGCTTTGTTCTTCATCTTTTCTTCGTTGATTCTTTTCTTTTGTGTTGTTTTCTTTTGAATTTGACTTCTAATTCTATTAGTTTAACATGTTATGTCCCTGTTCACTGATTACAGTTTGCTTTGCTAGTATGTCTAATACACTCAGGTTTTCCATTTTACACTTTGCTCTATTAAATCTCTCTTTTGATGACTGTAAGAAATCTTGGGAGCATTTGATATTGGTATACAACTCTTGTTCTGACCAGCCCTTGATGTATGTATCTAATATGTTGTTTTAGGTTTTTACCAAAAATAAATTATAATTAATGATTATTTGAGGAAGTAATAATTAATGATTTTGATATTTATTAATTAATGTTCCTAAATTTAGTTGTAATTTTTATTTGCAGATGATGGATAGTGATAAAAATAGTGTGAATCTTGAATTGAGCATAGACTTGACAGATAATGCAAAAGATGATGTTGTAGAACTAGAAGCGGATGAATCAATTGCATGGATATTAATAAAGACTCTGACGAATCAATTGCATGCTCTATCTCTGGGACTACTTCTATGGTAATTGTAATTAAAAATTATTTCATGCAATATTTATTTTATTATTGCAAAGGCAAGGAAAGAAGACATTAAGATTATTGATAATGATAGTTGTGCTTATGAAGGATTAAATTTGTGAAAAAAAAGTTTGTTTCATCTTTTATATTGAGAATTATAACTTTTTAATAGACTTTGTAATTTAAATTATTTTATATTTTATTTATTTTTATTTAAAATATTATTGTGTTGGTGGATATTATAAATAAATATTTATTATTTTAGTTAAAATTATTTTAGTATTAGTTGTTTATTATAAACAGGTTAAATGTATTAAACAAGTTAAACAGATCTTATCGTGTAATCTGTGATACGTGACATGAATAACAATTAACGGGTTATATGAGTTGTGCCGTGTAACCCACTTCATAATCGTGTCGTGTTTGAATTAAGTTTAATCGAGTTCGGATCATAAATGAATTGATTCAATTATACAATACACAACACGAATTACCACCCTTTATGAGAGACACTAGATTTTATTTGTCATTATAGGAAAAGTCTTCGGCACCATCCTTTTTTTTTCTTTTTTCTCCCTTCAATTATGGTTTCATGTTTGCGTCAGTTTGGTTACTTGGGCTAAGGGCGAAGGCAAGCGACTCAACTTTGTTACTTGGATGTCCTACCTGTCTCCATAGTTGAAGCCCTCGAAATAAATAAATAAACAAAAAATAAGAAAGAATAATTAGTCTTTCCTGTATGAATACTTGTAGTAATTACATGTAATATGAACTAGGGATGGGCATGGCCGGGCCACATCCCAGAAAATGCAGTCAGGCTCTGTCGACTGGGTCGATGGGCTGACCCATGCCCGCCCAGGTAAAAGGTTCGGGCCAGGCAGCCTGCAGGCCGCTTTTTTTTTTAATTACTTCAATTTTAGCACTTCATTGCACATTTTTTGTTTGCTTGTAAAAATACAATAAAAACATTCAAAAATATTCAATACAAATTAAATTCTTTATACAATACATATTAAATAGAATAAAAACATCCAAAATATTAAATACAATAAAAACAATCAAAATAAATTCTCCATAAAAATATACAATGCATATTAAACACAATAAAAACATCCAAAATATCATATATAATAAAAACAACCAAAAAAATTATCCATACAATACATATTAAATACAATAAAAACATCCAATATATATTAAAAGCAATAAAAACAACCAAAATAAACTACTCATCATCTGAACTCAAACCATCTTTATTTTCATCATTCCCTACCCATTTAATTCATAACTAATGTAAGTAACAACATGAATAAAGAAGTTTACAATTATTTTTAATAAAAGGTAAAATACTTATTAGCCTCTGAAGATGTTCGTAACTAATCTCGCAGACACATTAAAGCTTCAATTGTCTTTGTTTTCAAATTAGAGCAAAAAGGACTAATCACCTTGCATCCCACACTTAATGTACTTTCTGAAGTAACTATAGATACTAGAATAGTCAAAATATCACGTGCCATAGAATATAGATCAGGATATCTTAAAGAACAAGTGCTCCAAAAATGTAAAACATCTAATTTCATATTTCTATCAAGAGGAGGCTCTTCCAAATAAAGATCTAACTCCAACTTTTGCACTTGGCTACCACAATGTGTTCCTTTAAAGTTATCCAATTCTTTAAATATGTCTTCCTCATCATCATCATCATTAATACTTGTATTGTTGCTTGAACCAACAACATCATGTGTTTCCTCTTTTTTATATGCCTCAAAACACTTGTAAAGCGCAGTAAGCACTTTTGTTATTTGAATATTAGCATATTCTTCTCCATACACTTTATTGAAGCAATATTCCACTGTTTTGATTTTATGTCGAGAATCTAAAATCACAGCACATAACATAATCAAATTATACTCCCCTAATATTTGTCAAATTTACGCTGCATTTCTTTGACCATAGGTGTCAATAAAGTTTTTGGACCTCTAAGAATATTTAACAACTTATAATAAATTTGTCAAACACCTTTGAAATATAAATTAGAGGTCGGATACTTAACTCCAAAAAATGTGCAAGTCAATTCATAGAAAGGTTTTAAAAAATTGCACAAAACACCAATATTTGTCAACTCTTCTTCTAATAAAGTGAATAAGTTGAACTTGTTATCCCTCTCACCAAATTTCAAGAATACACTTTTATAATGAAGTGCTACAACAAGCATATCATAAATCGAATTCCACTTAGTTGGACAATCAAGAACCAATTTCTTACTAGTATCCACATTCATGTTGTTGGCTAAAGCAACAACAAAAAATTCGTATGAGCAAATTATTTCACATACTTAACACTATCACGCAATTTCTTTATTGTCACCAACATAATATCAAAAGCAGATTGCAAAATCAAATTCAATATGTGAGCACAACATCAAATATGAAAGAAATCACTGTCATATGGAAGAAGACCCATTCCATTCAAATAAACTCTAAGCAAATCAACAACACAATAATTAGTGCTCACATTATCCAAAGTAATACTGAACAATTTCTTTTGAATTTTCTATTCAGCAACAGCAGAATTAATCTCATCTTCAATGGACACACTATCATAAGGAGGTGGGATTAATTTAAACTGAATAACTCTCTTTTGCAGCAACCAATTAGCATCCACAAAATATGTCGTGATGCAAATGTAATGATCCTCAGTTATAGATTTCCATGTATCAGATGTTAAACAAATTCTACCAGGAACTGTGGACAAATATTCAATCATTTCTTTTTTCTCTTTTTCATAAAGTGACATAATATCCTTTTTTATTGTTCTCCTACTCATCATTTTAAATTCAGGACAAGCAACAGCCATAACACGCTTAAATCCCTCATACTCGACCATTGCAAATGGTTGTTCACCCCTCACAATCAGTGGTCCAATTTCACTTCAAATAGCATCCAAATTAATTCTATAATTTGACAAAGATGCACCAATCTCACTTCGAATTGTGTATTGCTTTATATCATGAAAAGCTCGTTTAGGACACTTATTAATATGCCTACGTAAATGAGAAGTGTCACCATTACTCTTGCAAGTGTAAATGTTTTTGCAAAACTTACATTGAGCTTTCGGATCCTCTTTTGCCGAAGTGGGTAATTTCTCGAAAGAATCTCATACATCTGATTTAATCCGCTTCGGCTCCAGCTCATCATCTGATTCCATACTAAATCAACACAAAAGACATGTTAATACTTTCTATTTTTTTATTAAATATACAGTTTAATATTCATTAACAATCAACTAAATCCAATCAACTTAAAAATTAAAATTTCCTAGTGAATACATTAGACTTCAAACAAGCTTTCCACCAATTAAATCCAATCGACTTAACAATTAAAATTTCACAAAATTATAAATTGTCAAGCATTCCGTAAAAACAACAAATGCAACATCCGTACTTATCAGTAAAAGCAACAAAAGAATCCAACATCCGAATCTTGCTTCTACCACATCTAGATCAATATCATCCAACCAAATACCACATTTCCAGTCCCAAAATATTACCATCCACAAAAAAATATTCCCATCCACAGTTATTTTGGACAATTGTATCACAGTTAAAAAGTGCAGTTTCACATCCAGAAATTGTGGGACGGCTAACCTAGGTGTGCGTGGTGGCTGTTGGCGAAAAAGAACGTGGCGAGGTGGGAGGCCCGTCGACTGTCGAGAGAGAGAGAGCTGGAGCAAACAGCAGCGAGAGGAGAGAGCAAAGAGATGCGAGAGCGGCGACGGCGAGAGGAGAGGAGTGAGAACTGAGGAGTAAGGAGGAAGGAGTGTGTCTGATAGGGTTAGGGCAAGGAGCAAAACGACGTCGGGGTGGGTAAGTGTAACAGTTGGGTATTATGCACGGGCCGGGCCACATTTAGGCAAATCCAATCCCGACCCGAAAATTTATGCTGGTCTAATTTTCAGACTGGCCCACCCTACAGGCAAAAAACCCAGCCCAGGCCCTGATTTTAGGCGGGCCGGGCTCAAATGCCCACCCCTAATAAGAACTGAATGCAAATTATTTTATTCTAGTATTTTAATTAAAATTATATTTTTTTATTTATTCAACAATGTTCAATATTTTTTTTATGCAGTTTACTTGATTATCTTATTGTTTTTGTGAAGAAAACTAAAAAAAATAAATAAGATGAATATTAATTACACAGACAACAGGAGATGTATCATATTTTTTAATAATATTTTTTTATATAGTTCTATGGGAAATAAATATATCTAAAATTTGTTGTGTTTTAAAACCGAAAGTAAAACAAATCAAACAAAAAACTATTATAAAACTAATAACACAATAGAGAAATATGTATTAGTCCAATATATATAAATAAAAACTCTTACACAATGTAAAATACAACGTTTCTTGCATCTATTTGTATTAAAAATGAGCAATTTATCGACATTTTATACTGCACAATTATTATTAATCACAACAGAACTTATAAAATATATAAAGTATAAACTTAACACCTAATTTCCCCCCTGAACTTGCAAATTTTTTATTGAATCACCCCCTTGAATTTTGCAAATGTCCCATATGCCCCCTGAACTTGTGTTTACTTTTAAGGCCTGAAAACTGACATATTACTGATGTCCTATTTGCCCCAAAGATTCTTAGTGTCTATATCACGTCAAACAATTTCCTGTTAATAATAGCATTTTTGTTTTGTTAATAACACAGTGAGTCACTCAACTTCATCATTTTGATAAAAATCACTCGAAGTAATTTTTTTTTCAGACAGGTCACTCAGCTGAGATAAATTATGCACGTAAGATCTCAACCACTGAATCCATGCCAGATGTATGGTGAACGAACCATGTCGGTGTCCATGTACTACCATGTGGGATACACGTGAAAGTTTGTTAATGCCACGTTGCTAAAGGTGCCACGTAGATTTACTTTGAAAAAAAAAAAAGCAACAGCTGGTCCAAACCGACGTCGTTTTGAAAGAGTTTTCTTGCTCACTACCACACCTCTGGCACCAAAATGGGTCACCACCGAGCACCAAAATTAGTCACTATCTCAATGACATAACAAGCACAACCATTAATCAAGTTCTAACAAATCTGAATCGAAGAACCCAAAATCTATTAATTAAATTGGAAGTTATGAAAATTGATATGTCATAGAAATTATATTACCGCAGATAGGGAGGGATATATTAACTTGTTCCTTTCCAAGTAACAGAACAGAAATCCCTCAATATATGAGTGTTTTTAGACTGTGATGATTGATGCAAGGGTTGTGGATTGCAATAAGTGTCCTCTATTATGGTCCATTTTTGCTATGTAAACACAATTTATTTGAGAATTAAGAATTTTTACCGCACTTTGTTTAAGTTAGATACCACGTCAGAATGAATATATCGCGATTAAAAAACTCTCACGCACATTAGGTGGTTTAGTTTACATACGTTGTGCCACGACAGATTTCATGCCCTTAAGTATTCATTTTAACAAATCCATAGGGCATATGGGACATTCGAGAAACTCAAAGGGTGATTTCGACACAAGCATGCAAACTCAAAAATAAATTGTGCTAAGCCTAAAATATACTTATTTTCTCAAACAAAACCTAGGACCTATTTAGTTTGGAAAACAAATTTTTTATTTTTTGTTTTACATTTTTTATACTGTTTTTGTTTTTTTAAAACTGGAAATTTAGTTCATAAAAATCTGTATTTTTATAAAGAATAAGAAAAAATTTTGAAAAAAATTATAATTTTTTATTTTTATTTTTTAAATTTAGAAAAAAAATTAAACTAAACTTGCCCTTAATATTTTCGGAAAAAATAGAGCAAAAACTTGATGGTGCAAAAGACAAGACAAACCCAACCTATCTATCTATTTTTCATGGTACTGAAATCGCTACTTCTGAAAAAAGAATCTAACAACCTGTAATTATATTAAATTAAAAATATGGATAAGTTATCTACTATTTTCACATTTGTCCTCTACCCAATCAAGACTTTTTATTCCCATTGCCAATATTGCCCTTCAACATTTTAACACAACTACAGAACAAACGCGTCCTTCACTTTCATTCCAGCAAAGCATACAGTCAAGACATCACTCCCAAATTCCCATTTTGCCCTTCTCCCAACGGAACCCTATAAACAGGACATATCAGCAATTTAGCATTCATGTTCATTTGTACACGTGGCCAATGCCCATCAACGGGATGATAATGGTCCCACCCAAAAAGGGACGGTTGCCGTCACCACCAGGACTGCCGGCGTATATTTGCACCGACCAACCTCACTTTTTTGGACTTTGTAATGCGGGGTTGTTGACTGGTGGTGGCCCCCTTGGGAGTGGTGCCCGGTGAGGGGCAAATATGGGAACAAAAAGTTTAAATGCATATGTGAGTGTGAAGCCACACAAATGCAACCTCACTTAAAAGGCAACAACTTCACTTGAAAACAAACTCTTAATAACTTTTTTTTTTTAAAAAGAAGCCACTGGAATAGTTCATCTAAATTGATAAATTATTCATAAATAATGGTGTTTGTTAAATATGCCAAAAATACCTATACTGTTCATATATATTCAATTTTTTGAAAAAAACGTGTTAATGTTTTTAATTTTCTATTATGCAATTTACTTTTGTAATCTGTTTCTACAAACATTACCAGTAGTGGTTTTATTTGATCTTACTAAGAGTCAAATTTTTGATTCTTTACCGCTAAAGGCAATTCCAAAAACATATAGTTAGCTCTCGTTTAGTTCCATTGTTTAATTACTTTTTGGACTAAGAAAGAATCAAACATATCGAGTATAAGTTCAAATTTCCTTGTACTTGCAAGTTTTTTCCATCCGAATGTATCGAATTTTAGTATTTCCATCAAGTTTGAACTTCCTTGCAAGCAGACGAGGAGTAAGACTAAATGGCACGAAATTTCATAAACGTTAAGAGTTGAAGAAGCAAATGGATAAATTATAAAAAGACAAAAGAGCAATGAAGAGGGAGCATGAGAGAAAGGAAAGCAATGAATTTCATCAACCAACACCTACTCTACCCCTTAATAAGAATGACCAACCTTCTATTGACATCCGTACTTTTGTTACCCTATCCCAAGACCCACTCTCCGTGTTTTCGTCCTTCCATCGTCAGTGAAGTGACCACAATGCCCCACATTGTGGTAATTATTTTTTAGTGCAAAAAGAAATTAAAAAAGTATATTCAATAATTTTTCATAAATATATATAAAAAAAAGGTGCAATAAATATAACAAGAACCCATCTTCCAGCTCCAGCCTAATAACTATAGCAAAGCAGAAAAAAACAGAGATAAAATGTAGCAGGAAGAAGGAAAAAATGGGAAAAATTTTTATTGAAGAAATAGTTGAGGAAAAGAAACAACAATATTTAATGACAGCATATTCAACCTTCTTCCACAAACCCAGTAATAACTCACCAGGCAATTCAATCTCCCTCTCCCATGGCTTCCAATGTTTCCGTATACATCAACATTTATACACATGTACAAAGATCCTCTTCTCTCTCTCTCTCTCTACCAGCCAGCCACTCCCCTCTCTCTCTCTCTCTAAAATTTACCTACCAATGCCAACTCAGTTTGTACTTGTACATCATTTGCTTCTCTCTCAAGGAAATTTGGGAATACAAGAACAGACTAGCCTACAAAGAAAATGAAGTAAAAATGGTGCCACAACAAAAAGAAAGAATCAAGAAAAAGAGGATGAACCACAGAGCAATGGTGAATGAATAAATAAATTAAAACTGCAAAAGGAGAACTAAGCTATCTCTCCGGGTTCTGCTGGCAATGGCTGCTAATTTGGGATTTTTATTATAATGTAGCTCTGTTTTATGTCACAGGTATCTGGTAATCTTTGATACGGCGGGAATGGAAGGAATGATTAAAAGGGTATTGAAAAGTGAGTGGTGGCCGGCAAAGGGGTGGGCGACGGGGAGGTTTGCGTAGCGAGGAGAAAATTTAACACTGAGAGTAATAGTACAAGTACAGTCATGAGTTCTAAACGCTGTAATGCCTCACCAAGTGTTCCAAAACTTCGCGACTAGGGCAGACAATCTCCTTCACTCGGTTTCCATTTTTGTAGATCTTGAATGTTGGTACAATCCTCACATTTTCGGCATTTGCAACTGTTGGGCTCTCTTCAATGTCAACCTTTGATCAGATATCACCACATTCATATCAGAAAATCGGCACAATTCTTGTTTCTTAACCCAAATAGAGAAGAGCATTAACGCAACAAATGATAATAAATTACAAGCAAAATGAACTGGTTTAGTCAATTACCTTGAGGAAACTAATGGAAGGATAGCGGCTACATAGTGTATCCACAAACGGAGATATTTGCTTGCACTGAATATTAGAGGATGATTTGAAATGAACCACTGAGATGCCTGTAATACAGACATCCAATTTCTTGATGACTGAAAAATGTGGATGCGATCGAAAATGAAAAAAATAAAAAGCATATGAATGAAAACTTGAGGTCGAGAATAGAACAGCAAATGCTAACCTGGCAAAGATATCGCAGCTCTGAACTGCTCAAGCCCTGTTACTACTTCAACTTCACCACCAAACTTCATGTTATACACTTCCTCGGCACGGGACTTCTTCAACGCAACTTGAGCATGAAATAGAGATTCGGCAACTTCATTATCATCAGGAAGTTCCCTCCTCAAAATTTCATAATCTCTTACAGCCTCGGCCCACCTTTCTAGCTGCAAGTTAGAAAATGTACATATGTATGAGGCGGAAGGTAAGTACGAGAAGAATTTTTATTCAAGGAGATAACTGTACCTTGCTGTTTGAGGCAGCTCGTCGAAGAAGGGCCTTGGTGTAATTAGGTTGAACGTGCAAGGCTTGGTTGCAGTCATCAGCGGATCTCTCCCACTGTCCGAGCTTAAACCAGCATGCTGCTCTGTTACAATAGAGAACAGAGTTCGAGGGATCAATCCTGAGTCCTTCCCCATATGCCGAGCAGGCTTCAGTAAACCTTTTCGATTTGAAGAGATCATTGCCACGGGCACGAGCCCTAGCCACTAATTTCACATTCTTTAGTAGCACTGATACTTCAACATTACGAGGATCAATCTGCCCAGCTTTCTCAGCAGCTGTAACTGCATTCTCAAACCTGCAAGACATTCGTCATCCATTCTTAATTGCCCAGTAACCTATGTGCCTGCAATATCAAGGAATTATTGATTTTCAGGGCTCACCTTCCTAGTGCCATATCAATCTGGGCTTGAACCAAGAGAGGGTAAGCTTCGGAAAGCATCCCAAAAAATCTCATCTGTGAGCAGGAAGTGACATGTGGGTCAAGTTTTGGACAATTTGATAGGCATGACTCAACTTCATCAAGTTGGTAGAGCTTCAGAAGGGCTTCAGCCCTACACATAAAGAGCTGTAAATTCAATTTCAACCAGTTTAGTTAATTGTTGACTTATTGGTTTCGTAAATTTCATAAAATTTCCATATGAAGATTCAAGCAAGATGTAAATAAGTTTCACCTGAGGACAATGGTCAGCTCCGGCAGCAATTGCGGCATCACTTTCCCTCAATGCACTTTTCCAATCATTAATCTTCCTAGCATCTGAACATTTGCTCAAATGTTTCTCTACCAGTTGCAGCTTCTGCAACTTCGTAGGATCTGGATGGTGACCTGGATGGCATAGGTGCCTCCTGGCATTATCAACCTGTCCTAACCTGCGATAAAATCAACAAATTAGCACAAGCTCCAACATTGCGAGTCAGATTCTTTGAAGCAATCTATCGCCACAATGCTCAAGGAACGACGAGTTACCAAATGCGGAATCACACAAACCAGCAAAAGCTGTCATTGATCAAATATAAGCAAATGAAACAGAAAAAAGATGGAGATCAATGTTTATTCACAGAGGATATAATAGGATAAACACGACAAAAACTTCGTCCAAAGTAAGGACCACAATTGAACTGCAATTCACATTGAACATAGCATATGAAAGCATAGAATCAACATCAAGATCTTTCCAAGTTAACAGAGCAACCAAGATCAATCACAAAGAACAATACAATTCACAAAAAAAAAAAGAAAGGCATTAAAGCCTGGAACCTCAACAGTAAACATAGCTCAACATCAATCCATCAAAAAATAAGAGCAAAAAAAACCGAAACATTTGCATCGACCCCCACGAAAGAGAAAACCCTTCTTCCTCGTACAGAGAAAAAAAAGAAACGAAAAGATCAGAACTTCAAAGCCTACAACACCAGAACACGAATTTCCCCAACAAATATCAACAAGAAAAAACACACAAAATCCAACAAACACAGCAATGCAGATCGAAACAATCAAGAAAAGATATGAACAGACCAAAACATGACACAAATCCATCAAGAAACACAAAAAAAAAATCAAAGACTCCTCACCTAATAAGCAAAGATCCCAATCTGTGATAAGCCCTCCAATAACCAGGCTCCAACCTAACCGCCTCCTCGCACTCCCTAACAGCCTGCACCACTCTCCCCAAACCCATCAACGCCGCCGCTCTGTTAAACCTATAAGCGGCATTTCCGGGCGCCATTGCTATGGCCTTATCATATATCCCCAACGCCTCCCCAAACAAACCTTTCTTGTACATCTCATTCCCCACCCTCTTCAACTCCTCCGGATCCGTCGGCGCCGTCGCGGC
>CAODLS011825302.1:0-14595 GCA_948243855.1 Flueggea neowawraea | reverse complement strand
AAAATCATATCTTATCGAAACATATTCTATAAATATCAGAGTCAAAAACATATATCACAGATAAGGGACTATAAATATAGTGTGGTGAGATTTGGGTCACTACTCACCCACCTCATCAATGATTGGGGTCATGCCACCAATCCATAATCCAATCATGTGCCCTCGTCAGAACAACATGGCTATCAACTACCCTGATAGTTGGGTATAATCCAATCATGTGCCCTCGTCAGAACAACATGGCTACCAGCTACCCTGGTAGCTAGGTTTAACATGCATTGGTATACCAAAGGCTATGCACCCCGTAGAATGGGCGTCCCGTCTCCAAAATATATACATAGTATATTGAAATCTAAAACATAACGGTCATGTGATCGAGTATATCTTAAAAACAAAGCAGATATATAAGGTATAACTTATATATCAAAATCTAAAATCAAACCAAAACAATTCCATGATTCAAATATATATATATATATATATATATATATTCAGAAACCAAATCTTTATTTTTGAAAAGATATTCGAAAATCCAATCAAAGACTGTTTATCGATAAACGTGTCGCATTTCCCAAATCGAGTTCATAGTACAAAGTGTACAGATCAGAAACCAAAGCAGAAACTCTTAACATTTAGAACAAAGCATGCACTCAACATCAAAAACAGTGGAGAACACATATATATAAATATATATGTAATTTTCCCAAAAAACAAAGGAGTGAATATTTATTCACATAATCCAAATTATTTAATTTAACCAATCCTTAGATTAGTCCAATTTACATGCTATGGTGATAGCACAACAAAAACAAATATACGTTAAAGAGACACAGCCTATGTGTCTGAAGCTGACATCCACTCACCTGGATGCCGAGCTTCCAAATTCACTGGCCGCCGGTCGATGACTGGTCGCCTTGGAAACCGAACCGAGCTGAAACAAAATATTTTACAAACAAATTAATACGATGACTATGGCAATAAAAAATACATATGAAATGCAAATGCAGTCAGAAATTCTATTTCGATAGAAGATTTATCATTCACGGCCCAAAAATCAAATTTAGTGTAGAATTACGAATTAGTCCCCGACTTTTGTAAAATTACACTTTAGTCCCTAAAATCTCGGAAATTAATAATTTATCCCAGAAATTCCAGAAATTAATAATTAACCCAAAACTTTTAGAATTTATAATTAAATCCTCCAAATAACTCAATTTACAAATAAAACCTCAATTTTCTCAAAATTACAAAATTACTAATATTTTCAAAAATTACAAATATGTTCCTCATGGCAAATATCACACCCAGTCCTCCAATGTTTCCAGAAAAAGTAAAATTTTCAGTTTAGTCTCCGCAACGGAAATTGTTCCAAAAATACCCCAAATCCCGAACCAAGCGAAACCCGATGTTCCTGATGGTTCCAATCAACTCTATTCAACGCCTGGAACCTAAATCTAGCTTCGGTTTGCATCAAAAACCTCATAATCATACCGAACCGAAATAACCATTTTCGGACGAAAATTATCCCATGAAGATTCAACGATCAATTCATCATGTTTAAGGTAGATTCATGCATTTTCAACTTCAATCTATCATTATCCAACAAAAACCAACTCAAATCCATCAAAAAAATAACAGAAATCCGAACCAAAAATCAATTTTCGGCCTAAAACCGAAACCTACCCAAAACACATCGGTTTAACCATGAAACCAAGCAAGAATAGAAGAGAGAAGAGAAAATCACCCTATATTGGTGTGGAAATGGAGGAGGAATGAAGAGAGAGAGAGTCCTGAAGAGAGAGAGAGACGAAATTATGGGTTTTGTGAACAGTGAAGTCGAAGAAAGAAGATAAAGGTCGGTTGGTTTGGTCGGTTAGGTCGGATGGGCTTTAAAAGAGGTAGCAGCAGCCAAACCGAACCCACTGATCAGTCCAAACCGAACCAATCGAACCGAACCAGCTAACCAACCTAGCAGCCAAAACCAAACCAATTCAAAAATCAAACTTAACTAAACCAATCCATAAAAAGAACCCAATCAACTCACTAATGAATTTTTCATCCATCTTCAAAACCCAAACAATTTCACAAAAATAAACCAAGCCAACTTAGTACGAATCAACCCAACTGGTTAAACCAGTTAACCAAACCGGTAAACCAAACCAGTAAATAACCCAACCGAAAGTCACCCCTCTTTTCTTTTTCTTTTTCTTTTTTCCAACAAATTTTCAATTAATAAATCACTTTCAATTCACTCATAACCTTCTTTAATCACCCAATTAACATCTAAAACATAAAATTAACTCTTCAATCACCAAAATAAAAATTCAAATTTTTACTCAAATTTATTTATAATAATTATCTAAAAATAATTATTCACCAATAATTATTCAAAATAATTACTCCAAATATAATTATTAAAAAATACTTATAAAAATTATTCGGGGTATTACATTCGTATTGATTCCAAGTATGACAATCCAAGATGAGGGGGTGAATTGGATTTATAGCAAGTTTAAAACCTTGTTGAAAATCTTTTACAAATCAAAACAAACAAAAATGTTTATACAAGTTCTTTAAACTCAAGTGAGAAAAACAAATGCGGAAGAAAATCGAAACCAAAATATCCAATCCACACACAACACAATATAAATACAATGCAAAGTAAATGAGATGAAGGAAGAGAAAACAAACACGATTTATAATGATTTGGTCCTCCTTGACCTACGTCCAGTCTTCTAGAACTCCTAGAGAATTTCAATCCAATATCTCTTAGCTTCTGGGTGGAGGGTGTTGAGTTCAGTTTTTATGATGATGTGCACAAAACATCCATGAAATAGATGCAAACGTGCAAATTCTCTTATTTGTGGCAAAAACGCATGTTAAACCTTTCCTATGCACGTTGAGACTGTAAAGATGGCACCAAAGCACTTAGAAAACTTGCTAAATACATAGAGTATTGTATCCTGAAGTACGCAGAGCATCAGACATTCCATCTAAGTGCACACACCAAAGTACTAAGCACGTAGATCAGAAGGACATGCTTTCTGGAACAGAGTTTGCATATTTACAAACGCAGAGGGTGATGCTACACATATAGTCGGGTTACAGTCAGAAGTGATGAGTTTGAAGACTCGACATTCAAAGTAAAGGTGTTTTGACGAGGTGCAGTGCACGTAGATGGTTAAAAGTGTGATATTTGAAGAAGGTAAATCTATGCACGTAGACGAGTGGCAGATGCAGATAAACTTAAGACGCTCCTTGGGATTTAAATTTCGAATATCTCTGACACAGTCATGTGAAAATTAAAAGAGGCATCTTGTAGAAACGACAATGCACATAGTCCAAGGTGTTAAACATGTAGCAGATTGTCTGGGTAAAATTACATATTCTGGAGTATAGAGCAATGCATGTAGAAATATGAAGAATGAACTTACTATGCACATAGATAGTTGAACAAAGCACATAGAAATGGTGCAATGTGCATATATGCAAATTTACACAAGGCAGTGAACGCTGAAGTTTTGACAATGCACGTAGACTTATGATCAATGCACACAATACTCAGATGGATGAAGACATTACACATGTAGATGATTGCTAAGCATGTAGAAGACTGTGACGTCATTTAAAGACAGAATTGTCTATTCACTCACAACAGCTAGCTCGAGGCTTTCAACAGCTATATTCTACCAAGTGGCTATAAATAGACGCCCCATATCAAAAGAGAAAAGATAAAGACCTTTGCTAAACCTGCTACTCATTTTATCTCTCATCTTTACATTTATAACCCATTTGAGCTATTTACTTACTATCACTTTTTTTGGGTTGGTGTAAGCTTAAATATGCTACATTTTGGATTGATTTTGTAATAAGCAAGGTTATTTGCTTAAGGGTAGATGGGTTTTCTTATTGTGCCTTAGGAAAAAAAAGTGGTTGCTAGTGTAATATCCCGTTTATTTTAGTCGGAATCTAGTAGTATTCTGAAGTGATTTCGAGTTGGGATGTTAACCTTTGAGTTTGAGGGTTGTGTTGCATGTGTTTTGCATGTTGGATGTCATCTATGTGCTTGGTACATGGTACTGTGCACGTAGTAGATGCCTGAAACTTGACCGTGAATGTGCGTTGAGTGCAACGTACACAGGAGGTCATCTACATGCACAGTACTGAGTACCATACACATAGATGGGGATGAGTTGGCCGAGAGTATACCTTGCTTGGACTGTGTGCGTTGTATAGGTTGTTGTGCACGTTGTTCATCCTTTGGGTGTGACCCGTGAGCATCTGAGGCCTTCTACGCACACAGTAGGGGGTGGAACGCACGTAGATTGTAGATCTGAATGAGGGGCTTCAGATCTACCGTCTATGTACATTGTGTGGGATGCTACCCACGTAGAACACGGTGCTACGTACACAGAACCCCTACTGTGCATGTAGATGTGTTTTTCTGGGCGACTGTGCATGAAATGCAACCTGTCAGCTTGTGAGCCTATAAATACCCCTATCTACCATTCCTTCGGTCACAACTTGTCTCAACCATTAGAGCACTTTCTCATCTAATTCTCTGTGATTTTCTTTGTTTCTCTTTGCTTCTACAACGGATCTAGAGGTAAGAATCATCCATTAATCTCTTCTTTGCTTTAGTTTGTGTTGCATTTGGGCATTCAAGGGTTTCGACCGAACTTGGGTTTTGGTTTAGATCTTTCCATGTCTGATGAAATACGAGTTAATAGGAGTTAGATTATGGTTGTTTGAGACTAGTAGCTTGAAGATCAAGCATCGATTTCATGGGATTTGGTATTTGAACCAAATGGGTTTCTCTATAACTAGAGTTACTGGTTTTACTGAATTTCTTGTCAAATATGATTTTGTTTATGATGTATCTTGATAGATATGAGTTAGAACTTCACAGATTTGAGTTGGATTAAGAGATTTGACCAGTTATTCGGCATGGGTCTTGGAAGTCTGAGATTCATAGTTAGGATTTAGAAAGATTTTGACTTTGTTTGTGGATTTGGAGGATGAATCCATGTTCAAGAGATTGATTTGAGTTAATGAGACATGCTTGGTTTCGTTGGGGATCGAATGGAGCATGATCTTGGCTTGAAAGTGATGGATTCACTTTCGTTTATTTAGGAGACTTTGAGAGTTTGCATTTGCATTTCATATCATGCATTTGGTATTTGCCACAGTACCACATTGTGATATTTGTGATGTGCTATGTGTACAGCTTTCTGTCCTTGCCAGCGAGATCAGCCACCGACAAGTGGGACTTGACTGGTGCTTTGGCTTGGATTGCCACATGAGTGAGTAGCAGCTTCAGACACATTGGTTGTGTCTCAAATTCTATTTACTTGTTTTTGATGTGTTGGATATATGTATCCGAAAATGACTAATCTAAGAGATTGGTTGAGATAAAAAAAATGGTTATTTGTGAAATAATCGGATTTTGTTTTGAACTGGTATATATGTATTATATATCATTGATATGTTTTGAAATGCTGAATTGTATGATATGATTTTGTACTATACAATAGTACGTTTTGGTTTTCGATATGGGACACCTGTGCTACTAGGTATGTAGCATTTGGTATACCAATGTCTGATAAAATCCAGTAACCAGGGTTGTCGGTAGCCATGTTGTCCTAATCCGGCACATGATCTGTTATGGTGGAGGCGAGTCCCCATCGATTTGGCTGGTCCATATATTTCGTGATAGTTGGCAGAGTCCATATCATGCCTATTTAGTCCCTTATCGTCTGTATATGTTTTGACATAGAAATAATGATTTAAAATCTTAAATGATTTTAATACGTCTTCATGCATGTTGTTTGTTATGATTGCAAATTGTTTTGAAATGGATTTTTGAAAGGCTATTATTGTATAGCGTATATATTTATATATACTATAGATACTGCTTGTGGTATTAACTGTTTTCAAAACAGACTCTGTAAGGCACGTATGAGGTGCTCTGGAGTGTTATTCCTCACTGGGATTCACTCCTGTTTTATTTTCTGTTGTGGATGATTCTATCTTCCATGTGCACAGATTTTGACTTCGGCGTTTATTCCGCATCTTAGACACCCGTGAGGAGGCATTTTGGTTAGTGATGCCTATTGTTCAGGCTTCTTTTATTTTGTAAAGCTTCGTACCAGATTACTGTGAGGTGTTGGATTGTATATATACTCTGATATATTTATTGTATTTGGTTTTACCAGAGTATATGGTTTGTATACACTTGGTTTATATTTATATATTGAGTTATATATAAGTTGTTTCAATTATAAAATATTTTTCCAATAAATATTTTGGAAATTAAATGATGGATAGAATTCTGAATCTTTGGAAGGCTTGTGCGGGATGGGTCGGGCTTCCATAGACGGTCTGTCTCGTACAACGGTCATAGTTCTAGGAATAGGTCGTGACAGCTAGTGAGCCTCAGAAAGTAGAGGTAAACAGTTTCCTACTTGAGCCCGCGAAAATGCTGTGTAACGGTTTGCTTGTTGAGTCTGCAAAAACAAGTGGTGTAAACGGTTTCTCTCCACCCGGAAGTGAGGACATAGTGGATTGAAATTCTCTAGGGGTTTTAGAGGAGTAGACGTAGGTCAAGGAGGACCAAACTACTATAAATCGGATTTGTTCTCTCTTCCCTCAACATATTTACTTTGCCTTGCATTTGACTTATTTTGTGTGTGGATTGGATATTTGTTTGCTTTCACATTTTACTTTGATTTTGGTTTAAAAGAAACTTTATTATTTGTTTTAGTTTGCAAAAGATTTTCAACAAGGTTTTAAATTTGATCAAAATTCAATTCACCTCCCTCTTGGATTACCATTATTGGGACCAACATAGGGAAATCAGTACACCTTATTTTTGTAGGCTCAACAAGAAAACCATCACCCCTTATTTTTGCGAGCTCAACAAGGAAAACGTTACAACTCTAGTTTTACAGGAAACAAACTAGGAAACCTAAACCCTCTTGTTTTTCCAGGGAAACAAAACAAGGATAACATAACCCACTTGTTTTTCAAAAGCTCAACAAGGAAGCCTATTCAATCCTCAATAAAATAATTTGATTGTTAAAAATTGTGTTCCCAAAACACAGATTTAAAGCTCAACCCAACCCAACCAAAGAGTGATAGCAAGTAATATAGCTCAAATTGGTTAGAAATGTAGAGATGAGAGAGAAATTGAATAACAAACTTAGCAAAGGTCTATCTTTTTTATCTTATGATCTGAGATGTCTATTTATAGCCACTTGGTAAAAAATAGTCATTGGAAGCCTCAAGATAGCTGTTGTGAGTGAATAGAAAATTTTGTCCAGTAATGACATTGTTGTCCTCTACCTGCGTAGCCATCATCTACGTGTGTAGTCTTCATGTCCATCGGAATTTTGTGTGCTTTGTATACAATCTACATGCCTTTTATGAATTCCAGTATTCATTGCCTTGCGTCTGCATGCTTAGAAAAGCTTCAACGTGCGTAGGCTTTCAACAGGTTTCATGTTCTACCTGCGTATACATGTTTCTACATGCGTTGTCGAATACCATTCCAAGATTGCACCTTTGATCAGCACACGTGTTAGCGAATTTTCAAATTTTAATCCCGATAAGCGTCTTGACTTCGTCCGCATCTGCAGCTCGTCTACGTGCGTTAGTCTGTCACTACGTGCATAGAGCTCAGTTCTTCAAATATCACACCTTTGACACTCTTTTTGCTTTCATGCATCCTTCTATATGCCACTTATAGGTATGTTCAGCCTCTACATGTGTAGGATCCTTTTATGTGCTTAGCATGATCATCTCTATCGTTCTACGTGCTTAGTCTGCCCTCTACATGCTTAGAACAATGTTTGATGCTCATTGTTTTCAGTACGATTCAAATCTATGTGCTTTGCTCACAGTCTGCGTGTTTAGGATCCAGACTTGCTTACAGCAACATGCATAGATATGACTGTATATGCGTTGTTGCCACAAATCACAAAGTTTGCATCTTTGCACTTTTTTTATGTGTGTTTTGTGCACTTCATCATCAAAACCAAAGTCAACACTTCGTTGACCTTTAAAGACATCCGTAGACTTTTGGAGAATTTTGGACACCAAATTAATTATCATCAAATAAATTAAATTTTATATATATATATATATATAATTGAACTTAATTAAAAAAATACACAAAAAATTTGTTAAATCAACTTTTTTATAAAAAAAATTGTAAGATTTGGAGAATTTTAGAGACTTCTGGAGACTTTTTGAAAAATTATATAATTTTTTTAAAAATTTATTTTTTTCTCGAAAAAATTAATTTCTCCTGAAAATATTACGATTTCTCGCAAATATGGCATTTTTCAAAAAAAATTTAGTATTTTTCAAAATTGGTATTTTTAGAAAATATTTTTTAAAATTAATATTTTATTTTAATATAAAAGTGTGATTTTCCCATGATTTAATCAAAAGAGAACTAAATAATGGAAGAAATTTTCTGCAAGTTCATGGAGTCAAATGGACTGGGCTTTTTTAATATTTGGATAGACTGCTTCGACTACTGAGTGGCCTAGTCAATGTAGGTCTTTGACTCTTGACGAAAATAGACAAAAATTTCTTCAAATAGAATAGTTCACACTTCACACTAATGAATTGGTTTTTGTGGTTTACAACTTCTTCATTATGGCCATCATCATTTCTTTCTCGGTTGTTTCCATGTTCAAACATTATCTCTGTTTCATTGCCTTGAGTTGAGAGTTGCAAGGAAGGAAATGTATTCGATTCTAGAATATCATTACAATATACTAAAATTTTAGAAGTTTTATGACAAAAATAGACTTTAAGTTCGTAATTTACATATGTTTGTTAGTTATATGTAGAGTTCAAGGTGCATTTTTTCATTCCTCCCAAGATTATACCAAAAGAACAATTCAGATGTTGTTTCCTTATTTTTTGACTAAAGAAAGAACAAAACTACCTTTTTTTTCTTTTTGTGAGCGTGCTAGGAAATTTACAGTTTTCCCTAACTAAAAGTGTGGCTCAAGCCATTGAAATGATTGTAAAACAAGGAAATAACTTAACTTGTTAATGGTTCTTTGCTCATTGCTAAACAATTCACAAAAACACAATGAAGATGGAAACTTTATTAACGAAGAAAAGTGTACTGGAGAACTTGAAAACAAAAGGAACAACAGCTAAGAAAGCTAAAACAAGGCTAAAAACTAAAGGAAAGAAGAGATAAAACACCACAAGGGGTGTGTAATGTAATGTAATGTGAAAGATGTCCTTAAATCTGTGTCAAACGCCAATTTTATAGTTGCTCCATCGGGAAAATTGCCAGTGGAATTCCTCTTGCTACAAACCCGGTGGGAGACTCCTATTGACTGTCCATTGCTACTCAATCATCTCGCCAACTAACTAGATCACATATGCAATGATTCCTCTGAGAAATCTGGCTGCTTCCTCTCATTCCACTAATAAATTCTTCGGCCATAACAATATCTTTGTTGTTTCAGCAATCTCTAGCATGAAACTGACTCCAACTCTACCACTGGGTTGTACGACTGTAATTCTTAATGGAATGAATCTCCCCCGAGCCTGGACTCACTCTCGTGGCTTTCCCCAAGGCTTGGGCTTGATTCCCAACTCGGGAGCTCGACTCGGGGCTAAGAGACTCCACTCAGCCCATTGGGCCCAAACACATTTTTTTTGTTGTAAACATATCTTACAATATATAGACTCAGTCCTTATCGTTACAAAAAAATTCTAATATTACCCTTCCATTATAACATTGTAGTGTACTAGCAACCATGGGCCATTTCTCCGTTAATTATTGAAATGCCTTGTTCGATTCTTAGATGGAATTTTGAGTGACTTCAAAAAAAAATTAGGAAAGAGCATGTTACTCGAGTAATATGTAGCTCTGATAACTTGAGTAAAGTGAAGAGTTGCTCGAGTAAGTGATGCTTTGTTTTTGGTGCTGAAGACTGTCTTACTCGAGTAATAATTGGTGTAACTCGAGTTATTGGATTTTTTACTCGAGTAAATGAGAGACATTATTCGAGTAAGCGAAGATGTAATTCTAGAAATTTGCATGTCTTACTCGAGTAAACTATGTTTTTGGGCAAGAGGTGAGTCAATTGCACGTCTTTAAATACATGTTTATCAGATTTTGTCGGTTATTCCTCACCCTGAAACACCTCTCCTGAAAACCATAAATGTTCTCCCTCCTTTTTCTTTGATTCCTCATCCAATTTTTCAAGGATTCAAGGTAAGAATTATCTCATTAGCTTGGTTCTTTCTTCTAGTTCTTGTAGGAGGCTTTAGAATTTATTTTTGATATTGGATGTCGACTGTTGATGGATGTGGATGGGTTTTGGAATTCTGGAACTTGATGAAATTATTTGGGTTAGGTTGATTGATAAGGAGTTAAGCTTAAAATTGTATAAAAATGAATGGAGAGGTTGGAAACATTGGGGCTCAACTGTTTTAGATATTTGAAGAAGTTATTCGAGTAACATAATTTCATTACTCAAGTAATAGAGGTCATGGTTTACTCGAGTTAACCATAATGATTACTCTAGTAAAATGAAGGTTAAGTTACTCGAGTAAGAGTTTTCATTACTCGAGTAAGCTGAATGCATGCCTTACTCAAGTAAGCATTGTTGGTTACTCGAGTAAGCTGGCGACATACATTACTCTAGTAAGAATATTGGACTTACTTGAGTAAGCCATATGCCAAGGGAACTAAGATTGATATTTTGTATAATTGGGGTTTGATTTGTGATTTTGGAATATTGTGAGGACTAATATGTAATGTTTCAAGGTCTGGGGACTAAAATGTAATTTTGTAAAAGTTGAGGAATTATTTGTAATTTTACGAGATATTCGATTTTCGAGACCAGAATGTTAGATCTTCGATCGAAATAGAATTTCTTTCATCATCGGGGTTTGAGTCTGCATTTGCATTTGTACATACTTTGTATTGCCACAATTACCATATCTAAGTCTGTTGTGGTTCGTCTCTGTTTCAGCTTTGTTCGACTTCCGAGGTGATCACCCATTCACCGGTGGACCGTGTGTTGGATTATTAGCTCGGCGTGCAAGTGATTGCAACGACAGCTTCAGATATATAGGTTGTGTCTTCTGAACTTTATATGTTTTTGATGTGTCTGACCTCTATATGTAATTTGGAATAATTAAATGATAGGAGAATCCTAAAATCTGAATTACGTGAAATCTTTGTTATGAAAATCTATTTTGAAAATCATTTTGTTTTCTGAAATAAATTTTATGTTCTAAAATAATTATTCTTTTTCTGTTTTGTTTTCTGTAAATAATATTCATTTTATAAAATATATAATTTATGTAATAAGTTTTTTATCTGAATATTAGTATATTTTCTGACATAAGAATTCTTTTCAGTATTTAAAATATTTGTATTCTGTTTCTGATTTCTAATATATATATATAATTTTCTAATATGAATGCCTGCTTGGTTTGAAATATTATTAATTTATTTAATTTGACTTTGGACACCTAAGTTACAGGGGTACGCGTAGCCTTTGGTATATCATTGTGAATGCCCAATTACCAGGATAAGATGATAACCGTATGTCTAGATTACACATGTGAACTATGATATCTAGTGGCAATAGTCCACTCATGATTTGAGGTCTGATTACGATCCATTTTTCTTGTGGCCATAGTCCACACATTGAGGTC
This sequence comes from Flueggea neowawraea, assembly GCA_948243855.1. Classification (NCBI taxonomy): domain Eukaryota; kingdom Viridiplantae; phylum Streptophyta; class Magnoliopsida; order Malpighiales; family Phyllanthaceae; genus Flueggea; species Flueggea neowawraea. Next base: position 2,892 of record CAODLS011825302.1, on the reverse strand, counting down.
GGACTCTAGTCCCTTTGTCTGATTCTAATACATATATAAATAAATAATAATGTCTGATTGTATGCTATATGCTCTAGATATGAACGTTTTGGGAAACGTTTACTGAAAAATATTATATATTGTAAATTCTTAATAACTCCATTTGTTTAATTATGATTCTGTTAAGTTTTTAATTTTATTCTCAGCAATTATTTTTAAAAAATAAAATAATAAATATTTTATTTGTCTTATTCATTTAATTAGTGTGATTGTATGTTTGCCTTTATCACGACCCAAAACCGGGCCGAGACCGTCGAACATGGCGAACCGTCGAACCGTCTATAGGAGCTCGGTCCGTCTCGCACAAGCCTCAAAGATCAGGATTTACTACCCAAAACGTTTAGCTATTATTTAAAAACGTTCAACGAAAATATTTATCGTTTAAAACATAAGTAGTAAAATAAATATCATAAATCAAATAACGAATATATCCAAAAATATATCATAAGTATAAAATATCAAATACAAGTGGAAAATCCCGTAACCCAACAGCATCTCAGTGCGGAGCTCTAACAAAATACAAAAGGAGAGCCCGGACAAAAGGGCATCACTAACCAAAGACGTCTCACTGATGGTCAATATGTGGAACGGTTGTCGAAGCCAAAATCTGTGAACCTAAGACATAGGAAATCAAGTAAACAGAGAAATAAAGGGGGTCAAGGCCTAGTGAGGAATAACACTCCAAATCCCCTCATACGTGCCTCACAAAGACTGTTTTGAAAACAATTCGAAAATACCACAATCACATATATATAAGTATATATACGTATATATATACACACTATATAAATAATAGTTTTTCAAAAATTCATTTCGTAAAGGTTCACAACCAAAGCATCCAACAGGCACGTAGGCTTTAAAATCCTTTTTCAAATTCAAATCATAATTTCCGAGTCAAAAACTCATATCAAATACATGAGACTAAAGCAAAGGTGTGCTTCCAACACTAATACAACGGTGATGTGGACTCCGCCATAATCCATAAATAATCATGTGTTGGATCAAAACACATTGCTACCGGCTTTCTCAAAGTATTGATATACCAAAGGTCACATCTTACCCCTGTAACAGAGGAGTCCCATATCAAAATCAAAACATACTAATACGTAGTATGAAATCAAAGACATTCATAACATCATCAAAAATCAAAGTAGATATATATAATACATATATGTCAGTTCAAAACGTAATCCTGATTAAACATATAACCAGTTTATTATTAGTCAATCCTTAGATTAGTCCAATTTCAAATATGTGTCGTACAAAACAAAAACATATACAGTTTTGAGACATAATCAATGTGTCTAAAACTGTTATTCACTCACTTGGAAGTCCAAGTGCAAAACATCAGTCAAACCCCACTCGTCGGTGGTTGATCTCACTGACAAAAATAGGAAGCTGAACAACAAATATATATCAACAGATATATCAAAATGTGGTATTGTGGCAATACCAAATGCATGATATGCAAATGCAAATGCGAACCGACAAAGATCCCAAAAATCCATAATCTATGTAAGATTACAATTAGGTCTTCGACCAATGTAAAATTACCGTTTAGTCCCCGAGACTTGGTAAATTACAACATGGTCCTCAAAATATTCCAAATCTAGTATTAAGTCCATAATACTACAACATTCACAAATAAGTCCTCAAAGTCTCAAAGATATGTAATTTGACTTTCTAATTACACCAAATTGCATTTAACTCCCTAAATGCACAATATCACATTTGGTCCTTCAAAGGCAAATTACCCAAATGGTCTAAATTTCAATTCAACCGATAAAAGTTGATTCCATACGATAGAATATTTATTATTTAAAACATACGATAGAATAAACATATATCATAGATAAAAATATTCAAAACATATATAAATATCGTAATAAATCAAAATACATCAAAGTGTAAAGGCAACCCATTGACCTAACAATATTCCCGGTGTAGATCTCTAACATCGTGAACATAAGAGCCCGATCAAAAGGTCGTCACTAACCAAATGACACCTCACTGGTATCCAAAATGAGGAAATGTTGTTGTAGCCAAAAGTAGTGAACCTGCGAAATAAAACCAACAGTAGACATAGAAAGAAAGGGGGTCAGGGCACAGTGAGGAAAAACACTCCAGACCGCCTCATACGTGCCTCACAAAGACTATTTTAAAAATAGTTTAAAATACCACATGCAGATATAGACGTATACATATACATATACATGCTATAAGTAATAGTTTTTCGAAAGTCATTTCGAAATCGTTCACAAGCAAAGCATCTAGCAAGCATGAAAACATACTTAATAATCATTTCGATTCTTAAAACATGGTTTCATAGTGAAAACATATAGCTTTGATAAGGGACCATAATCATGGGTGTGCTCGTGGCACCAAATAACATGGGTGATGTGGACTCGGCCACGATCATAACAATTCACGTGTTGGATCAGAACACATGGCTACCGACATTCCTGGTAGCTGAAATTTCATAGTACATATATCATTGGTATACCAAAGGCTACTTCGGCCCCGTAGCATAGGTGTCCCGTATCATAAAAACAAAATCATAATATTTCATAGCATAAATCGTAGACATGCATTTCATCATTTGAAATCATAGGAAAGATATATATAATATATATATATATATATATATATATATATATATCCATTTCATAAAATATAGGGTTGATTATTCATTTAACCAATCCTTATATTAGTTCATTTTCATAATCATGTTTAGCAGATCATAATAGGAGTTTCAGGACACAGCCTATTATCCACTCACCTGGATGTCCAAGTTGGATCACCAGTTAAACCCCACTGGTCGGTGGTTGGTCTCGCTGGCACGGACAAGAAGCT